>AWOL01S0006280.1:52690-112800 GCA_000715115.1 Nicotiana otophora
CCCCCCCAAAGAACCTTCACCGATGCTATATCTTTTGAACTCAACTTTCAAATCTGCCGGTCCAAAATGGTCATCGACCCCACATCATAAATCAAATCCTCAACCAACTGCACCTTGCTAAAGTCCAAAACATGTGGCAAATCCCCATAATACTCTGGAGAATAGAAATATGAAATACTTGGTGAACTCCCAATAGGCTAGGTGGCAAGGAAAGTCTGTAGGCCACCTCTCTCATTCTCTCAAGCACCCGAAAAAAGACAAATATACCTAGGTCTCAACATGACCTTTTTCCTGAACCTCATTTTTACAAACCATATTCGCGTACGTTAGATCACACCGTAAGTTAGTCGACGTAAATCTGAGAAGATATTATCTTTGAGATGATAAGAAGTTAATCTTATGGTGTATAGGAGTGGTTAATAAGTATTAGAACTTAAACGAATCAAGGATGTTGTAATCGGGTAAAACTAGAGGTGCTTAACATTCTCAAGAGGTCATATTTTAAGGTATTTGAATAATATGATATCTATATCATAAGTCTTGAAGTCAAACGAGTTACCAAACAAAAGTCGACAAAAGTTTTCGCAACTTACCTTCATAATTTTACTTAAACTTTAGGTCAAACTTTACAAAGCTTTTCTCCAAATATACTTGAAATTATAGGGTGACCTACCTATAAAATTGAATATCTATGAGTCTAGTTTCCAACGCATTAAACCATTTGTCGATTTGACACCAGAGTAGAGAGATATTTACATTTTTGCGAGACTGCGCAAGCAGCTCTCTATGGGGCACACATAGATGGTTAAGATATATTGATATATATGAGACGCCTTAACCCCGTTTTAACTCATTCTTTTCACTATCTTCAGAGCCTAAACACCTAAAAACACTCTCTCAAGGTTCTCTCATGATCCAAGACCCAAAAAAGGGCAATCAACACAAATCAAGTGTCGAGAATCCAGTGGTGCTACATTGAAAGGATATTTCGTGGTGAATTAAGGTCAAATTGAAGTTGTTCTATCAGTTTAAAGACTAAGGAGTCGTGTCATTTGCAAAGCTTGAGGTTGGGAAGTATATACAAGGTATGTGAGTCTATTCATTTCCTTCATTTGTGTGACTCTGACTGTACATAATGTAATGGACGCGCTTCCGAAGATACTCCACTCTCAGAAGCTAGCAGTACTTACATTGTTTCCCTTCTTACGGAGCAATTGGTGTTCATGTTGCTTCTCTTATTTGTATGTTATCAATGTTGTTGGTACTTCCTGATTCATATAAGATCCATGATGAAGAGTTAGTCCTAATAACGTGTATGGAGGTCACCGACCTTATGTCACTCCGAAAGGTTCAGAATGTGATTCCTATGAGTCCAACGTGCATTATATATATATGTACCTATTTTACTCTACCGAGCCACGCTATAGTCGGCCGAGTGTGGCATCTATTGTGAAACCACTTATCAGTTGGGTTTTACAGAGCTCCACATGGCTGGGTACGATTCTATCAAGCCTTATGATGGCCGGGTACATTTTTATCGAGCTTATTACGGTCAGGTATGATATGATGATGATGATGCCCATAGAGGCGTATGTTTTTAAAAGTATATACACACACACACACACACACATATATATATATATATATATATATATATATATATATATATATATATATATATATATATATATATATATATATATATATATACATACATATATATATATATATATGTATGTATCTTGCATTTCATGTTAGTCGCCCTCAGAGGCACTCAGATGTTAGAGGTTGTATATTCTCTATCCCTGCTTGCATTACTGTTCTTATCTATGCCTTCCTGCCTTACATACTTCGTACTTTATTCGTACTGACATCCCTTTTATTTGTGGAAGTTGTATGTCGTACTGCAACTCCTCATAGACAGGTAGACGCAGCTCTCCCATCGCAGTAGGCTGCCCAGTTCAGCGGTTATTGGCCAGATCCCTTCTCCGGATTTGCCATGGTCTTGGTATACATTTTTGTTATAGACATTATGGGTATGTCGGGGCCCTGTTACGGCAATGTTGCAGAACTTATGTTCCTTTAAAGGCTCACAAACAAGTGTCGACTCATGTGTAGTTTGGATTGCCTAGTCGGCTGGTTACTTGTAAAGTCTCTCATGGAAGCTTGCCAGCACGTACCATATATATAGCTTCATGACAGACTTGTCGGCCCATGTTATATATGTTCATGCCATTATCTGTCATTGTTGGTTGTTCATGATTCATATCTACCATTTACGTTGATCTCTTCAGCCCTAATAGATAATAAGAAAGGTTAGATAAAATGTACGTTGGTGCTCGCAGGTATGGCCCGGGTGCTAGTCATGGCCATCCAGTTTTGGTCGTGACAAACTTGGTATCAGAGCAAGTCTTTCCTAGGGGTTGTCTATGAGCCGTATCTAGTAGAGACTTGATTATAGATTTGTAGCGTGCCACATTTATAATCAGGAGGCTACATGACATATAGGGTTGTTACCTTCTTCCTAAATCTAGATCGTGCGTAAATTTGAGTAGTTAGTGTTCATCTCTAATATTCACCTTATTTTCTTTTAGTGATGCCTTCAACTAGGAAGCAAGCGATTAGTAGACGGCTTGATACAGCTGCGAGAGAGGGTACCAGTCAGGTGGCTCCAACTAGAGCAGGCCAAAGTAAGGCTCATAGTGACATGTCGTCTCATACCTCATCTACTCCGTCTCATCCAGAGGATATTAGGAGGGACCTATCACCTCGAGTTTCTCTGTCTGGAACTACAGACCATGATATGCATAGTGTGGTGCAGTTGTTGACTAGATTAGTAGCTTCTCTGGCTCAGAGGTAGAATATAGGTGTTGCTGATAAACCGGTTAGTGTGAGAATTCGTGATTTTATTAATCTTGACCCTCCAATGGTTACCTGCTCAGACCCCAAGGAGGACCCGCGGACTTTTATTTATCAGGTTCATCGTACACTGTGGGTTATGCACGCTTGTGATACTGAGGCAGTAGAGTTGGCTTCTTATCGGTTACAGGATTTAGCTGTTTTCTGGTATGATAGTTGGGAGAGATCCGGGGGTCCAAACGCTACTCCAGCAGTGTGGAAGGAACTTTCTGAGGCCTTTCTTCGTCACTACTTGCCAGTTGAGATACGACGAGCTAGAGCTGATATGTTCTTGAACCTTCGACAAGGTAATATGAGTGTGCGGGAGTATAGTATGCAGTTTGATTTTTTAGCAAGCTATGCTCCCCATATTGTGGACGAGATGAGCGATAGGGTGCACTTGTTCGTGAATAGGTTGGGACGACATCTGATAAATAAGTACACAACAGCCTCCTTGGGGGAGGGCATGGATATTTCCCATATTCAGGCTTATACCCAGACACTAGAGGATCGTAATCGCCAAGAAAGGGCAGATAGGGAGCAGGATAGGGGCCAGCATAAGAGGGCAAGATTCGTAGGGTTTTCTGGTTACTTCTGAGGTAGTATCAGGACCTAGTCTTCAAAGAGTTCGACGCCACCTGTAGCTAGTGCTCCTCTACAATTTCAGAGGCCTTGGTATGATCGATTTACCTATTCTGGTCGAGGTCAGAGTTTGCGGGCATTAGGCTCGCAATATCATAGGGATACTAGTCAGACGAGACCCACAACACCCTGTTGTGATTAGTGCGGCAAGGCCCACATTGGACTGTGCCATCGAGGTTCCAATGCGTGCTATTCTTGCGAACAGGCTGGCCATATGATGCAGGATTGTCCTAATAGAAGAGGTGGTGGTATGGCTCAGCCGACTTGATCTATGTCTGGTTCTTCGTCATCAATTCGACCTCTAGCACAGGGTTTTCAACAGTCGGCAGTTCGTGGTAGAGGTAGAGGTGCAGTTTCGAGTTCGAACGGTAACAAAATCAAACCTATGCTCTAGTAGGTCGACAGGATCTCAAGTCGTGTCAGGATATTATTACAGGTATATTGTCTGTGTTTTCTTATGGTGTATATGTGCTAATTGAGCCGGGGTCTACATTATCTTATGTTACACCCTTTGTAGCTAATACGTTTGGCGTTGAACCTGAATTGATAAATAAACCACTTGCGGTATCCACTCCGATAGGAGATTCAATGATTTCTAGAAGGGTATATAGAGAGGTTGCACAGTGATGATTTGTAGTCGTCAAATGTCACCGAATTTATTTGAGTTAGAAATAGTTGATTTCGATGTAATAATGGGAATAGACTGGTTGGCCTCGTGCTATGCAAACACTTATTGTCGTACGAAGATGGTTAGGTTTCAGTTTCCTGGTGAACCCATCATTGAATGGAAGAGGAACATTGCTACGCCAAAAGGTAGGCTTATTTCCTATCATAAGGCATGGAAGATGATCTCAAAAGGTTACATTTATCATCTCGTTCGTGTTAGGGATGCGGAGGTGAAGCCACCTACACTACAATCAACCCCCGTGGTCAATGAATTTCTAGATGTTTTCCCAGATTAACTCCCAGGCCTTCCTCCTAAAAGGGAGATTGAGTTTATCATTGATGTGTTGCTTGACACTCAACCGATCTCTATCCCTCCATACAGGATGGCCCCGGCAGAGTTACGAGAGCTGAAGGCGCAGTTGAAGGACTTGATGGATAAATAGCTTCATTAGGCCTAGCACTTCACCTTGGGTGCGCCAGTCTTGTTCGTGCAAAAGAAAGACGGGTCTTTAAGGATGTGTATCGATTATCGATAGTTGAATAAAGTTACTATAAAGAACAAGTATCCACTTCCAATGATTGACGACCTGTTTGACCAACTCCAGGGTGCCAAGTATTTCTCCAAGATTGACTTACGTTTAGGTTATCATTAGATGAGGGTTAATAGTAAGGATATTTCGCAGACGGCCTTCCGAACAAGATATGGGCACTTTGAGTTCTTGGTGATGTCGTTAGGGCTAACAAATGCCCCAACAACTTTTATGGATCTCATGAATAGTGTATTCTGAACCCAGCTTGACGTGTTCGTGATCGTATTCATTGATGACATTCTGGTGTATTCTCATTCGGAGGCGGAACGTGCGGGCCACTTGCAGATAGTATTACAGACCCTTCAGGATCGTAAGTTACATGCTAAGCTCTCCAAATGTGAATTCTGGCTGAACTCATTAGCATTTATTGATCATGTGATATCTGACGAGGGTGTTAGTGTTGACACTTAGAAGATCGATGTAGTGAAGAATTGGCCGAGACTTACAACACCGTCAGAAGTTCGCAGCTTCCTAGGGCTAGTATGATATTATTGGCAGTTTGTAGAAGGGTTTTCCTTGATATCAAAACCATTGACTAAGTAAACACAGGAAGCTACCAAGTTCCAGTGGTCTGACACTTGTGAACGTAGTTTTCAGGAGCTAAACAATCGATTGACATCCGCGCCAGTGCTCACTCTCCCAGAAGGAACATAAGGTTATATTGTATATTGTGAGCCGTCAGGTATAGGTTTGGGATGCGTATTGATGCACCGTGGGAAGGTGATTTCTTATGCATCGAGACAATTGAAGAAATATGAAAAGAATTACCCGACTCATGATTTGGATTTGGCTGCAATAATATATGATTTGAAGATATGGCGCAACTACTTATATGGCATCCATGTTGACATCTACACATATCACAAGAGTTTACAATACATCTACAAGCAAAAGCGGTTGAATTTTGAGGCAACGCAGGTGGCTTGAATTACTGAAAGACTACGATGTCGAGATATTGTACCATCTTGGTAAAGCCAATGTTGTGGTAGATGCTCTCAACCGTAAGTCAATGGGAATCTTAGTACACATTGAGGTAGGTAGACAAGGATTGACTAAAGAGCTTCATCAGCTGGCCAATAATAGAATCAGATTGTTAGACTTTGATTGCGGAGGAATTACTATACAGAATACAACAGAACCATCTTTGGTAGCTGAGGTAAAAGCACGGCAATATGAAGATCCTACCTTAGTATGATTGAGAGAGGGCATTTAACCGCATAAGATTACAGCGTTTGAGATCGAAGGAGATGGGGCACTGAAATAACAGGGCCGGTTATGCGTGCCTAATGTGGCAGAGTTGCGAGAGAAGATTATGATTGAGATTCATCAGCCCCGATATTCCATCCATCCCGGCTCGACAAAGATATATCATGACGTTAAGGAGCAGTATTGGTGGGATAACATGAAGAAGTCAATTGAAAAATTTGTAGTCAAGTGTCCTAATTGTCAATAAGTAAAGATTGAGCATCAGAAACCCGGTGGATTGATTTAGAATATAGATATTCGCACCTGGAAATGGAAGGTGATCAAAATGGACTTCATTATTGGATTACCTCGCTCTTATCATAAGTTTGACTCCATCTGGGTGATAGTTGATTGACTTACAATATTTGCCCATTTTCTGCAAGTTAAGACAACTTATAGGGCTGAAGATTATGCGAAGTTGTATATCAAGGAGATTTTTAGGCTTCATGGTGTGCCGCTATCTATCATATCATATCGAGGAGCTCAATTTACAGCTAACTTTTGGAGGTCTTTTCAGAAGGGTTTAGGCACACAAGTAAATCTCAGCACTGCATTCCATCCGCAGACTGACGGACAGGCTGAACGTACCATCCAGACGCTTGAAGATATGCTACGAGCATGTGTTCTAGATTTCAAGGGGAATTGGGATGACCATCTGGCACTTATAGAATTTGCCTACAATAATAGCTACCATTCCAGTATTAAAATGGCCCCGTATGAGGCACTGTACGGGAGGAGATGTAGATCACCAGTTGGATGGTTCGAAGTCGGTGAGACAGAATTATATGGGCCAGATTTGATTCACCAAGCCATTGAGAAGGTGAAAGTGATACAAGAGCGANCCGAGACTTACAACACCGTCAGAAGTTCGCAGCTTCCTAGGGCTAGTATGATATTATTGGCAGTTTGTAGAAGGGTTTTCCTTGATATCAAAACCATTGACTAAGTAAACACAGGAAGCTACCAAGTTCCAGTGGTCTGACACTTGTGAACGTAGTTTTCAGGAGCTAAACAATCGATTGACATCCGCGCCAGTGCTCACTCTCCCAGAAGGAACATAAGGTTATATTGTATATTGTGAGCCGTCAGGTATAGGTTTGGGATGCGTATTGATGCACCGTGGGAAGGTGATTTCTTATGCATCGAGACAATTGAAGAAATATGAAAAGAATTACCCGACTCATGATTTGGATTTGGCTGCAATAATATATGATTTGAAGATATGGCGCAACTACTTATATGGCATCCATGTTGACATCTACACATATCACAAGAGTTTACAATACATCTACAAGCAAAAGCGGTTGAATTTTGAGGCAACGCAGGTGGCTTGAATTACTGAAAGACTACGATGTCGAGATATTGTACCATCTTGGTAAAGCCAATGTTGTGGTAGATGCTCTCAACCGTAAGTCAATGGGAATCTTAGTACACATTGAGGTAGGTAGACAAGGATTGACTAAAGAGCTTCATCAGCTGGCCAATAATAGAATCAGATTGTTAGACTTTGATTGCGGAGGAATTACTATACAGAATACAACAGAACCATCTTTGGTAGCTGAGGTAAAAGCACGGCAATATGAAGATCCTACCTTAGTATGATTGAGAGAGGGCATTTAACCGCATAAGATTACAGCGTTTGAGATCGAAGGAGATGGGGCACTGAAATAACAGGGCCGGTTATGCGTGCCTAATGTGGCAGAGTTGCGAGAGAAGATTATGATTGAGATTCATCAGCCCCGATATTCCATCCATCCCGGCTCGACAAAGATATATCATGACGTTAAGGAGCAGTATTGGTGGGATAACATGAAGAAGTCAATTGAAAAATTTGTAGTCAAGTGTCCTAATTGTCAATAAGTAAAGATTGAGCATCAGAAACCCGGTGGATTGATTTAGAATATAGATATTCGCACCTGGAAATGGAAGGTGATCAAAATGGACTTCATTATTGGATTACCTCGCTCTTATCATAAGTTTGACTCCATCTGGGTGATAGTTGATTGACTTACAATATTTGCCCATTTTCTGCAAGTTAAGACAACTTATAGGGCTGAAGATTATGCGAAGTTGTATATCAAGGAGATTTTTAGGCTTCATGGTGTGCCGCTATCTATCATATCATATCGAGGAGCTCAATTTACAGCTAACTTTTGGAGGTCTTTTCAGAAGTGTTTAGGCACACAGGTGAATCTCAGCACTGCATTCCATCCGCAGACTGACGAGCAGGCTGAATGTACCATTCGGACACTCGAAGACATGCCACGAGCATGTTTTCTAGATTTCAAGGGTAATTGGGATGATCATCTGCCACTCATAAAATTCGCCTACAACAATAGATATCATTCCAGTATTAAAATGGCCCCATACGAGGCACTATACGGGAGGAGATTAAGATCACCAGCTGGATGGTTCGAAGTCAGTGAAATAGAATTATATGGGCCAGATGTGATTCACCAAGTTATTGAGAAAATACAAGAGCGCCAGAAGACAGTGCAAAGCAGGCAAAAGTCTTATTCCGATGTCCGACGTCGTGATCTGGAGTTTGGGGTTGGTGATTGGGTTTTCCTGAGGATGTCACCAATGAAGGGTGTTATGCATTGTGGGAAGAAAGGTAAGCTGAGTTCGCGGTATATCGGGTCGTACAAAATTCTTCGACGAATTGGACAGGTTTCTTATGAGTAGGAATTGCCATCCGAATTAGAATTTGTTCACCCGATATTCCTTGTATCTTTGTTGAGAAAATTTATTGAAGACTCTTCTCCGGTCATCCCTATCAAATATGTACAAGTTACGGAGGATCTATCATATGATGAAGTGCAAGTGGCTATATTAGATCGACAAGACCGCAAGTTATGAACAAAAGATGTAGCTTCCGTCAAAGTATTGTGGAGGAACAAGAATACGGACAAAATGGCATTGGAAGGAGAAGAGGAGATGATATCTAAATACCCTTACCTATTCCAGATTGAAGATAACGAGGATGCCGGGGGAACGCAGGACGCAATGGAAGATAAAACGGCTCTATGAGGTAAGCAATAGCTTGATAATACTTTTCCTTAATACAAAATGGTGATATGCAGATAATCTACATATCCATGATGCTTTTTACTGTCTTGTGAGGCCATAGGTTGGGTTTAACTGCTTGCAAGTTGGTCTACTGTCCATTTTATAGGGGAAACGCGACCGGAAATTTCCGTCGGAATCCACGATGAGTTAGACTCCCCATAACCCTTACATTCGAGAAAGAATGTTCCTATGGGGGGAGAGTGTTACAACCCATATTCAGATACGTTATATCACGTCGTAAGTTAGTCAACATAAATCCAAGTAGATATTATCTTTGAGATGATAAGAAGTTAATCTTATTGGTCTTAAATGATACAAGGGTTTATAAGAGTGGTCAATAAGTACTAGAAGTTAAACGAATCAAGGATGTTGTAACCCGTATTTTTGCATAAAACAAGAGGTGCTTAATATTTTCAGGAGGTCATGTTTTAAGGTATTTAAATCATATAATATGTGTATTATAAATTTTGGAGTCAAATGAGTTATGAAACAAAAGTCGATAAAAGTTGTCACAACTTACCTTCGTAATTTTACTTAAGCTTTAGGTCAAATGTTACTAAGCATGTCTCCCAATTAACTTGTAATTACATGGGAAATCTACCAATCAAATTGAAGATAAATGGGTCTAGTTTTCAGTGCATTAAACCGTTTGTCGATATGACGTATGAGTAGAGAGATATTTATGTTTTCGTGAGACTGCGCAAGCAGCTCTATATGGGCCCCACATAGGCGGTTGAGCGATATTGATATATATGAGACACCTTAATCCCGTTTTAACTCATTCTTTTTCACTATATTCAGACCCTAGACACCTAAAAACACTCTCTCAAGGTTCTCTCATGATCCAAAACCCAAACAAAGGGCAAACAGCATCAATCAAATGTCGGGAATCCAGTGGCGCTACATAGAAAGATATTTCGTGGTGAATTAAGGTCCAATTGGAGTTGTTCTATCTGTTTAGAGACTAAGGAGTCGTGACATTTGCATAGCTTGAGCTTGGGCAGTATATACAAGATATGCGAGGCTATTTCTTTCCTTATTTTGCATGACACCGATTTTACATAATGTAATGGACGAGCTTCCATAGATACTCCACTCTTAGAAGCTAGCAGTACTTATATTGTTTCCCTTCGTATGGAACGATTCATGTTGATGTTGCTTCTCATATTATTATGCTATCTATGTTATGGGTACTTCCTGATTCATATAAGATCCATGACGAAGAGTTAGTCCTAATAACATGTACGTAGGTTACCAAACTTACGTCACTCCAAAAGGTTCAAAATGTGATTCCAATGAGTCCAACATGCATTATATATATGTGTACCTATTGTGCAACCACTGATCAGTTGGGATTTATCGAGCTCCATGTGGCCGGGTATGATTCCACCAAGCCTTATGATGGTCGGGTACATTTTTACCGAGCCTATTACGGTTGGGTACGATATGATGATGATGATGATGCCCATAGAGGCGTATGATTTTAAAAGTATACGTGTGTGTGTATATATATATATATATATATATATATATATATATATATATATATATATAGCATGCATTTTATGTCAGTGGCCCTCAGAGGCACTCGGATGTTAGAGGTTGTATATTCTCTATCCCCGCTTGCATTACTGTTCTTATTAATGTCAATAGACGCAGCTCCCCCACCACAGTAGGCTGCCCAGTTCAGCGTTTATTGGCGATATACCTTCTCCAGGCTTGCCGTGGTCTTGGTATGTATTTTGGTTATAGACATTATAGGTATGTCTGGGACATGTTCCGGCTATATTGCAGCACTTATGTTCCTTTAGAGGCTCATAGACAAGTATCGACTCATGTATAGTTTGGATTGCCTTGTCGGCTAATTTTTTGTAGAGTCTCTCATTGCAGCTTGCCAGCTCGTACCTTATATGTAGCTTCATGACAGCCCTATCGGTCCATGTTATGTATGTTCATGCCATTATCTGTCATTGTTGGTTGTTCATGATTCATGTCTACTATTTATGTTGATCTCTTCGGCCCTTATAGATAATAAGAAAGGTTAGATAAAATGTACGTTGGTGCTCGAGCTTCTGAAAGCTCTCATCACACTCATTAGACCACCTGAATGGGGCACCCTTCTGCGTCAATCTAGTCAATAGGGCTGCTATAGATGAAAACCCCTATACAAAATGGTGACAACCCTGAACTGGCTCAATCTTCTTTGGATCAACCATAATCCCCTCAGTGGACACCACGTCACCCAAGAATGCCATCGAGTCCAGCAAAAACTTGTTGTATGAGAATTTAGCATATAGCTTCTTCTCCCACGAAGTATGGAACACGATCCTAAGATGTTGCTTATGATCCTCTTGGCTGCGAGAATACACCAATATATCATCAATGAATACTATTATGAACGAATCAAGATTGGGCTAAAATACACTGTTCATCAAGTGCATAAAAGTTGTTGCGGTAGTGGTCAGCCCAAACGACATCACCAGAAACTAATCGTGACCATAGCGGATTCTGAAAGCCGTCTTCCGAATATTTGATGCCAGATCGTCAAGTCATGGAACCTTGATCTCAAATCAATCTTCGAGAAAAACCCTAGCAACCTAAAGCTGATCAAACAAATCATTAATGCAACAGTGGGCACTTGTTCTTGATAGTAACCTTCTTCAAGAGCCTGTAGTCAATGCATATCCTCATAGAACCATCTTTCTTCTTCATAGATAGTACCGGTGCACCCCAAGGAAACGCACTAGGCCTGATGAAACCATTATTAAGCAACTCCTGTAAATGTTCCTTCAACTCCTTCAAATCCACCGGTGCCATGCGATATGGTGGAATAGGAATGGGCTGAGTGCCCGATACCAAATCAATACCAGAATCAATATCCCTGTCGGGTGGCATGCCCGACAGGTCTGCAGGAAACACATTTGGGAACTTCCTCACTACTGGGACTGACTCAATAGTAGAAGCATCAGTACAAACATCTCTTACGAGTGCCAAATATGCCAAACACCCCTTCTCAACCATCCGTGGAGCTTTCAAATACGAAATCACTCTACTAGGAGTGTGATTAATAGAATATCTCCACTCTAACCTAGGAAACCCCAACATCACCAACATCACGGTCTTAGCGTATCAATCAAGAATAGTATGGTATGGAGATAGCCTATCCATACCCAAAATCACCTTAAATCAACCATACTAAGTAATAAAAGATCGACTATAGTCTCATAACCCCCAACGGTGACTACACATGACCGATATACATGATCTACAATGACTGATTCACCCACCATCGTAGATACATGAACAAACATATCTAAAGAATCATGAGACATATCGAAATAACGAGCAAAATAGGATGACACAGAATAGTAAATGGAACCAAGGTCAAATAGCATTGAAGCATCATTCTCGCACATTGAAACAATACATGTGATCACGGTGTCGGAAGAACCTGCCTATGGTTTGGCAAGAAATGCATAGCAACAGGCCTGACCACTGTCTTACTGACCTTCCCTTCTAGGGAAACCTTGAACTGACTTAGAGCCACCCCTAGATGGCTGTGCGGGCGGTGTAGCTACTAGTGCTGAAACCATATGCTTCAAGCTCTGTTGTGGGACCCTACATAGAAGTCTGGGGCAATCCCTATTGAGATGACTCAAGTCTCCCCTGCCCAGGTGCCATCACAAATGCGATCGGATAGTTCGAAAATGCGAACTCCCTAGTCCCAAACCCTCTTCGTAAAAGCAAGAAATATCTCGCAAATGCGGTTCTCATAAATACGACCAACCCTTCGCACATACAAAAACGGAACACCAGCAAAATATGAACTCTCTGAAACGCATCTGAAAATTGCTCGAGCTACCGGGGCTCTATACCAAACATCCACACAAGTCAAAAAGTATCATACAAATTCGCTAGCACAATCGAAACACCAAAATAACATCCGAAATCGCGAATCAAACCTCAAAACGCATGAAATTTATAATAAAACCCAAGAACTTCTAAAAACACAATCACGGGTCTGATTCCGATCAAATCAACTCGAATGACGCCAAACTTTGTAGACAAGATCAAAATAACAAAATAGACCTTTTCCTAATCATCCAAAATCCAAACCCGATAGATATAAAGTCAAACCATGGTCAAACGTAAGGAATTTCTAAGCCTTCAAATTGACAACTTTAGGCAAAACAAGCCAAATCAACTTAGGGACCTCCAAATTCAATTCCTGACATATGCCTAAGTCCAAAATCACCATTTGAACTTAACAGAACCATCAAAACTCTAATTCGAGATCAAATATGCAAAATGCAAACTTAGTCAACTCTTTCAACTAAAAGTTTATAAAATGAAAATCATTCTAATCAATCCTGAGTCTCTCGATAACCAAAAACTGACCGTATACGCAAGTCATAATATATGATATGAAGCTACTCAAGACCTTGAACCACAAAATGGAATGCTAAAGCTCAAAATGATAGGTCGGGTCATTACAATATGTGACTAGATTCCAAGACTAAGTCCAAATCTACTCTCAAATCCCCAATTTTTATTTTCCAAAACATAGTCAAAAATCCCTAATACTTATCTTTAAAATTCCATAATCTAGTTGTAATAATCCATGGGGACATAAGATATAATATCAAAATCAAGTAGAAATCACTCACCCGTTTGTCTTGTGTGAAAAATATTTTTTTAAAAATTACCCCTGTCCAAGTCTAGGGTTCAAAATATGAGAAAATGGATCTATGTCCCGAAATGCAGAACATAAAATCCAGCTGCAGATGTTGCATTTGCATCAAGAGGCTCGCTAATGAAAAACTCGCAAAAGCAACCTGAAGCTCGCAAATGTGAACTTCTAATGACCCAGCAAATGTCGCAATTGCGACCAAACACTTCGCAAATGTGAAGTCTTCCAGCTTGCCAGTTACAAAAGCGATACCCAAACCTTGCAAAAGCGATTTAACTCCTTAGAAGCCTATAGTGGCAATTACGACTCATATCCTCACAAATGCAAGATCCTCCCAGATCAACCAGGTCGGGAAAGCGACTAACCCCTCACAAATGTGATGGTCGCATTTGCGATCCCCACATCGCAAATGTGAAGAACCAGAATCAACAATACAAAAACCATCAAAAATGCTCTAAAGTTACCCGAATCACACCCGAGGCCCCCAAGACCCCCGTCCAAACATACCAAAATATCCAAATATATTATACAAACTTATATAAAGGCTTGAAACATCATAACTAACATCAAAACCAAGAATTGAATATCAAAATAATTCTCTCTAACTTTCAAAGCTTCAAACTTTGCCTAACGCATCCGAATCACACATAGACATTTTGGATCATAACCAAACATTGCACACAAGTTCGAATTAACAAGATAAACCTATACGAAGTCGCATAACCATAATAGGAGCCCAATAACACCAAAATCAACTTCCGGTCAAACCTATGAACTCTTCAATTTTATAAATTTCCAACTTTCGGCAAAAAGGCCAAATCATCCTAGGAACCTCCAAACCTAAATTCAGACATATGTCGACCTCCAAAATTATCATACAAACCTATTGGAACCATACAAATATAAATTTGAGGTAATTTATATAAAAGTAAAACCTTGGTCAACTCTTCCGCCTTAAAGCTTCCATATTGAGAATTACTCTATCAAATCAATCCCAAATTTCCAAAAACTCAAAACCAACTATACACATAGGTCATAATACATCATGTGAAGATACTAAATGTGCACTCGTGTGACCAACCTATTGTAACAATCTGATCAGTTGTTTTGAATATTAGCATTCCATTCGATCTCAAACCACCGAACAAAATACTAATGTTCAAACAACTGATCAGGTCGTTCAATAGGTTTATAAAGAAAGTGTCTTGTCACTACCTGGTCGAGGTTAGACTCGTTATTTACTGAATATATTGGGTCGATTTTATTCATACAATACATCTACACCTCTTGTGCGGATTCCAGCATTAGTACCAATAGAGTTCCTAGAGGTTCCTATCTTTGATACTTGGGAGATTTAGGGTAGTCCTACATATCCGTTCATAGGCCTTGAAGTCACCTTCTTGTATTCTCGATTACTATTCACTTGTTTCAGACAATATGGTATGTGATTCTGACTTTGTATTTAGCATTTTGTAGGGCTCGTATATTTAGTGACACCATTATTGGGGATTTGCTTAGACATTTGTATTGGTTTTAGACTTGTTATGTAATTTAGGAGCTTATACTCTTATTTTTTATATTATGTTGTTAAATATTTAGTTTTGTTTGTTATTTGACTGTTAAGTGCTTGCTTGACAGTTTTGTTAGGATTTTGGGTAGTGGATTTTGCATATGACTCACAAGTCACAAGAATGTCTAGTAGAGTCTTTTGGATCAGTGTAGAGATGTCTATACATATCTTGCGGAGGCTAGGGGACAGTTAGGAAACTTCAATTTCTTTCTTTATCTATTGTTAGACTTTTTTCTATCCTAAAGTTTGAATCTTTAATCTCTTGTTCTCTCACACATGATGAAGACGCGTGCTTCAGCCGCAGTTGAGCAGGCGCCATGCCTTAGGTTTTAGTCACTACCAAGGGTAGATAACGGGTCAGGGAATACCTAGAGCCCAACCTATAGCACATGCAACAAGCACATACAACTACTCATGCTCGTGCTAGAACGGTGTCGGCCGAGCCCCAGATAGCTCCAAATGGTGAGCAGATTCCAGTTCAAGATAAGTTGGTAGGGCCATCAGGAGTTCTAGAGGGGTTTATAGCTACACTAGTGCTTCATGACACTTTGGTATGTATGATTGGCTTCATGGAGAGCATGAGTTT
Source organism: Nicotiana otophora (assembly GCA_000715115.1). Lineage (NCBI taxonomy): Eukaryota > Viridiplantae > Streptophyta > Magnoliopsida > Solanales > Solanaceae > Nicotiana > Nicotiana otophora. The sequence goes on from AWOL01S0006280.1 coordinate 68,647, forward strand.
AGGAACATCTACTTCTTATGGCAGCAACCACTTCTCAAGCTAGGGGAGCAGCTCAAACTCGTGGCACTTGTACTACGGAGTAGATGGCTCCCATATATCAGACCCTATAAGTTTTACCAGAGTATGTGGTTGGGCCCATTGTTACATCACAGCCTGAGGTTAGGCCCCCAAAGTCTGCCAATGAGTTTAAGATGATTGACAGGTTTCAGAAGTTGTTTCCCCCTCATTTCAGCGGTGTGACTTCAGATGATGCTCAGGAGTTCTTATTCATATGTGTCTTTAGACTTTGCATCGCATTTGAGTATGCCTCGTGATTCTCTTGATATTTTGATTTTTGCGTCTATACCGGTTGGGTATTCTATAGTAGTTGACCGGGTATACTGGTCATTTGTTGACACTGTTGACATTTAATTTTGGCCCTTCGCATTTAAAAATTAACTTATGTAGGATTCCTAGTCATTCATAAATATAGTCCTTATGTATGTTTTTAACATTAATATTATTTATTGATATTATCCATGTTTTACAAAATACTGAAACTTTTATTATTTTATTGCAGCTATTCAAAAATTACCATTTTATGTATTTTTCTAAATTTCAAAATAATTTATTAATAATTATATTATTTTTTAAATACTTGAATTTTATCATTTTATTGTCATTGCAAAAGGAAAAAAAATAGTGACTACAATAATATTCTAGTCTTTAGTATTTTTCTATAAATACTAGAACCCATGTTTTCTAATTAACTAGTTGTCTTTTATTTTATTGTACAGTCTATTAATTACATGAAAGTCAATAGAATTTATTTTAAACACAGATTAAATAAAGTTTAATCCCATGTCTCGTCATCACGTGTGACGTGATAGCACATGCTGATGTGACATCACACTTGACGTTACGTGACATTCTCTTATTCAATGAATAAAGCTCGTTTTACCTATTGGGTAAAGACCATTAGATTTTGTCTTATTCTAAAGCTACCTATTAATCTAACCAACCTCCACACACACTACATTGATACAGATGCATACACTGATAAAAGTAATACAAAGTATTCGGCACACAGGTTTATGCCCATGGTATTGAGCACATGGTTCTTTGACCATATGTTTTCTTGTAAAATAACCTTTTATTTCACTTAAAAGGAACACCACACATTTTAATTTATACATTTTATTTTAATTTTTTATTATTTAAATTTTCTCAAATAAAAGGGATTCCTAACCCTAAATGGAGGACACTCTCTCATATTCTATCAAAAGAGAATGTTGCCGCCCCCATCTCCCTCAAAGCTTTCATCTCTCTCATTTTTGACAAAAATAGCTGCCACTGTCTTTTCTCTCTAACTCAACGGCCGGCCGCTATGGCCAAAGCCAGAATCCGGCGACCATTGGTCCTCTTCACTATGCTTTCCTTTCCTCCCCATCCTTCTCTTTGTTCTCTTGTGTTGGAGAGAAGAATGCCGCCTTGGCCTCCCACTTGATTTGGCCACTGGCGATGGCTGGCAACCCCCCAACAACTACCACTTATTCATCCCATCTTTTCCTCTCTTCCATTATCTCCCCTCTCCCTTTTTTTATTACTGTTTTTGACTAGAAATCCACCAAAACTTCCAGATCTGGTTAGGAAGTTTGAACATCGGCAACAACTAAGCCTACTAGATCTAGGCGGGGACTGACCACCATTCTCGCTCCTTTTTCATATCTGCTCACCGATTTGAAAAAAAGGAGACGCGATTTCATTTTTGGACTGTTGGAGGTTGCCGCAAAGCCGTTGTGGTGCCACCCAGCTCCACCGTCAGTGACCATGATTTTTGAGGTTTCTCATGTCTTTTTTTCTATTTGGTAAACCCAGCTCTTTTGCAGATCTAACCAACGATGTTTTGGTTTAGCCACGTTTTGTCTCTCGATGTTAACTATGCCTTTAGCCTTTTTGGATCTTGCAAAAAATTTGAACTTCAACGATACTATTTAGCTTCGTTACTCTTGTTATTATTGATTTGCATGCTTAACCACATTTGACTTACAATTTATGCACTTCCATGCTACGATAATTATAAGAGCATGGCTCCATTTTGGACGTTGCTCCTTTGTCTTCTCTGTTGCATTTCGTCGAGTTGGAAGATTTGGTTTCTATTATCATTGTATCTTGATTGTGCAATTTTGTTATCACTGTGGATATTTTCTTTGTCCGATATTGTATTTGGCTTTATAATATTTTTGTTGTTTGACTAGTTTTTTTGTTGTTGAACTATACTGTTTGGAACATATACATTTTTTGAATCTTGGAAGATTAAAATAACTCCGAGTTATTGAGGCCACAACCCTCCATTTGTCCCTTCAAATTGGGCCCCAAAAATAAAGAGGCGATGACAATAAACTCATTAGAAAAAAGAAAAAGACGAGAACACGATGAACTCTCCCTTTGAACGGTTAACCGACTGGCCACCATAGTCGCTGCCAAGGCAGTTCCCGTTCTCATATATTGATGGAATCAAAAAATATATCAGAGCCTCCCAATATACCAATGGTTAGTAAGTACAAGTCATGAACCGCTAAGATTTAGAGCCCATTTGAATTGGCTTAAAAAAGGTTTTAAGCACTGTGCTTAAAAGCACTTTTTAAGTGTTGGAGCTTATTTTATAAATAAGAAGTTACGTGTTTAGATAAAAGTGTTGAAGATAAAAAATAAATTATTGAAGTATTTGGTAAAAAAGTGCTAGTAAATACTTGTTCTGTTAAAATGGCTGAAATATCATTAAAGCTAAGACCACTAAAGTTTGTTTTTCTGGAGAAGTTTCTTTAAAAACATTAGAAAAACTTATTTGTGTTCGGATAATTTTTAATTATGACATCATTTGTGTGACAATATAAAAGAAACACAACTGTTCAAAACACAGAATTTGAAGAAAATAATTATTTAAAATTATACTATCAAACAAGGAGTATAATAAAAAAGTGGGTATGATTGTTTATGTTAGAAGGAATCACATATATGAAATCAGGGCACAAAAATTTAAAAATATGGAAAGATAATAGATATGAAAATGGGATATGCTAGGAAAATGGCATTGCAAATGATTGACAAAGATGGGAACAATGGAGGGAGAAGAAGGAAAAGTACGTTGGGCTTTTGGCTTTGAAGGGATATTTGGGAATATAAAAGATTATTAGGGATAAAAGAGTTAATTAAATGGTCAAACCCAACCTACTTTTAAGCTATAAAAAAATAAGTAGGGATTCCCAACTTGTTGATTTTAGCGTGTTTGGGCTTAAAAACAGTTGGCTTAAAAGTTGTTTATTAAATTTTTCAAACACTCAAACCAGCTAAAAAGTGCATTTATCTAGTTTGACTTGCTTTTAAGACAATCCTCTTAGATTTTACAAAGATGGTTCGAAAGCAAGCACATCGGTTTGTGTAACAACCTAACCGGTCATTTTGAGCATTTGCTTTTTGTTTGATGGTTTATGGTCTTGAGTAGCTTCATATGATGTATTATGACTTATGTGTATGGTCGGGTTTTTTTTCGAGCGATTCAGATTTTATTTGGAAGAATGATTCTCATTTAAGAAGCTTAAATTTTGAAGAATTGACCAAGTGTATTTTTTTGCGTATTTGATCTAGAGTACATGCCAAGCATGTATGGCACAAATGCACGCAAATAGTCATGAGTTCATGCCAACAAGGTTCCAAATTATGCAATATGCGGCTGTAGGCAGATTCAGAGTCGAAATGCATTAAAGTTATTCAAGACCTATAGGCATGATTTGTATGTGGCTGAATGGCTTAATAAAATCCCATAGACAGTACTTATAAGCAAATTATCTTGATGAAGCTGTTGGTATAATCCTTATTAAAGATGTATAGGCATAATCTCTAGGCGATTTGCGCCTGGACAGTGAGACTATTGAAGGCGCAGAATTATTCATCTTTGATCATGTAGCCATGCTTTCTAGGTGAGTAGTAATACCCTATAGGCATATTCTCTAAACAGTTGATATTTGGGCGATAATTAAGAAAACGTAATCATTTTATTTATCCCTATAGGCATATTTGCTATGCGGACAGTATGATAAGAATAGCAACAATGGAAATTTGATTAATCAGTTTAAGGTCCTATAGACATGGTATATAGATGAGTCACAGGACTGGAGAAAATAGTAATTCTTGACTGCTCAACAAGATCGTATAGGCATGCTATGTAACAACACATAGCAGTAGAGCATGCTGAGCAAGTGAAGAACTTAGATCCTATAGGCATGCTTTCTAACAGTGTATAGAAATAGAGCATGTTGAGCAAGTGAAGCACTTAGATCCTATAGGCATATTTTCGACCCTTTCATAAGAAAAAATAAAGTATCCCAGCCCCCCACTTTCACTATTTCCCCATTGTTCGTTATTACGGATTATTACAGGCCCAAAAAGAAAAATAAAACAGTTACAGTCCCGGAATCAAAGATTGGCCGAAGAATCTTAGTAAATCGGACCCATATAACCTTGCCATGAATGTATATAGACGAAACATCATCTAGATCATGAAGATTGAGAGCGGTTGTTCTTGATTCAAGACCTAGTACTTGCCAAAAATAGGAAAGTACTATGTGATACCATAACTAAGTAATTAATGGGAAGAGAGAGAGCATATATTGAAGTAAATTCATGGGGAGATTCCATTTTAGGGTCGGAATTGGAGAAGATAAGGGAGGCAGCGGCTAGGGTTTCATAGGAGTGTAGAAGAGGAGTGTAATAGGCGTTTGGGGGCGGTGTCTCATAGAGAATGGGTCGTGTTTGGGGGGTTTGGATAATTAAAGGGGTAGGGTAATTGTGGATCTTGATAGATCAATGACTAGAATTAAAAATGAATGGGTCGGGGCTATCTCAGTAGGTCACGACTGGGTTAAACTGAAGGGGTCATTTGGTTTGGGCTAAAGGGATTGGGTCAGGGATTTTAGGGTGGGCCATTAAATTGGTTCGGAAATTGGCCTATTTTGGGCCAGCTTTTAAAACACATAAAATTAATTAAAATAAAATTATTAAAACGTCTAATAAATAGTAAAAATTTTAATTATGCAGTAAAATACTTGAAAATAATAACTCAAGATTATAAAAATATAAAATTCTATTTTGGCATAAATAATATAATAAGCGCAATTATTTGTAGAATATAGGCGATTATTGTAACTAATGTAGATAAATAAAAACAATGCTAATGTAATTATGTAAAAAATGGAATAATATAATATAAAATATATGTGGGTACAAATAATAAATTTGGATGATTAAATCACCTGACAATAATTTGAAGGGATAAATAATAAATATTTTAAAAATTTAAATGCAACAAAATCAATTTTAAAGCTTTAAAAATTATAAAATACTTATATGACTACTGTTAATTGTATAATAGCGCAAAATGATATTTTAAAAGTATATAGAATACTTTATAAAATATGAGGTCAAAATTGGGTATCAATAGTTGCTGCTCTTTACCCCGCGAAGGATGAAAGAGTTGTCGGGTAAAGAAAATGATGGTCAGTTTTGTCTGTGTGAATGAGGGTGAGGTATTTTGATAAAATTTGGGCCGAACCCTACTTCATGAGTTGCCTACATATCCCTGATGTTACGGGAATCAGGTTGTGTGTAGTTTTGGATCCAACGGTGAACAGAGCCAGTTGACTTATTATAAGAATGGTCGTACGTTTCGTAGAAGGATCTTTCTGGATAGGATAGCACCATAAATAACAGATAATTTCAGGTCGAGCTATGAATGTGAATTTGAACGTTAGGGATATAAAAGACAAGCGTTTGAGCGGTTACAGGATAGAAACGATCATTGCTGGTTGTCGGTACATATGAGGTAGTCAAAGTATGTGAACGTTGTGAACGGAAACCAGAGCAAGGATTGCTCCTATTTGTAGAACGGTTACCTCCCGAGTTACCTGCAAAAATTAAAACACGATGCATGCCAATATATGTAGTTACCGCAAAAATTTAAACATGAGGCAAATTTCCTTTGGACAATGAAACTTGTCTTTCTGAGGATGATGATGATGTCTTTAGACTATGACGTCCTGGTCCATGAAGTGTATATGCAGGCCATGAAATGGTATCCTCGTGCCATGAGGATGGTGCCTCTGGAATATGACGCCTTTGGATAATGATATGAAGTTTTGAGAGATTCTCAGGCCATGGCATGATGTCTTCTGGCTATGTGGATGATGCCTTCATACTATGACTCCTTTGGACAATGTGGCGGTGTTTCAGCTCATGAAATGCACGGATGCGTTGATATTGATTGCTAGATAGAGGGAACAAGTGATGCTTAGTCATATGTGAGGGCAATGCTTAGCCCTATGTAGAGAAAGGCAGTGTTTAGCCTTATATGATATGAGGGAAGTGCTTAGCCCTATGCAGAGAAAGGTAGCATTTAGCCTTATATGAGATGAGGACAGTGCTTAACCCTATACAGAGAAAGTCAACATTTAGCCTTATATGAGATGAGGGCAGTGCTTAGCCCTATGTAGATAAATGCAACGTTTAGCCTTTTATGAGATAGGGGCAATGCTTAGCCCTATGCAAGTAACGAGGGCAGTGCTTAGCTCTTTGCAATGCGATAGAGACAATGCTTAGTCTTATGCAATGTAATGTGGGAAGTTCTTAGCCCTATGCAATGCGATGGAGACAATGCTTAGTCTCATGTAATGTAATGGAGACAATTCTTAGTCTCATGTAATGTAACGAGGACAATTCTTAGTCTCCTACAATGTAATGGAGACAATGCTTAGTCTCATGCAATGTAATGAGGGCAGTGCTTAGCCCTATGCGGAGAAAGGCATCGTTTAGCCTTATGCAATAATGGTGGCAGTGCTTAGCCTCATGCAAAGAAAAACGACGATTAAATATAAGGAAACAAAGTTGTTCTTAGCTTGACGAGTTCATGCTTGGCGACTTCTATCGGTGTGAAGATAGTGGTCTTGTTGTATATATTTGTAGACGTGCTCATCAATGTTATGTCCAGTATGCCTGTATCCAAAGAAATATTGTGAGTTTTGAGGGGGAGCTTGTTTCGTGCTGTCGAATCCTCATTTCGTCTCCGCTCGTGTCTTAACGCCTTATTCGAGTCACCTGGGGTAACATCTGGATATTACAGATATATAGTTATTCTGAAATATGCATTTATCATAAATCATTTGTAAGTAATGCAATTGTTTAAAAAAATGTACAAAAGTAAATAGTTTTGACGAATCATAGATCGTGACATGCTTTGAGACATTGCAACCTTCTTAGCTCAGAATTTTGAGGAATTCTGCCCCAGTTTAAATGTATGCTTCCGGCGATACGTTTCTTGGCGACCCATGACGTAATGAGATTGACGAATGCTCGAAATCTTGCCCCAGTTCCTGGCCGTAGATGGGATTGAAGATTTTATTATGATATGACCGACCCACAGGGTTGCCTATGTATCCCCTCTTAAACGAGAATCAGGTCAAGCTTAGTTCATGTTACATCAAAAGAAAGTGCAAATACGATCTCAAACATAATATCTCTTGACGGCGTCTGAGTTGATAGGTTTTGGCCATATTTCTCCATCCATCTCTGCAAGTATGAGTGCTCCTCCTGTCAGTACTCGATGAACCATGTAAGGACCTTGCCAGTTTGGTGAGAACTTTCCTTTTGCTTCATCCTGATGCAGAAAGGTCCGCTTCAACACTAATTTCCCCGGTATGCATTTCCTTGGTCTAACCTTCTTATTGAAAGCCCTCGCCATTCTATTCTAGTAGAGTTGACTGTGACACCCCGCGTTCATCCTTTTACCGTCAATGAGAGCCAATTACCCATACCGTCTCTGTATCCATTCCCCATCACTGAGCTTGGCCTCCTGTATGATCCTTAGGGAGGGAATCTCCACCACGACGGGTACAAGAGCTTCAGTACCGTAGATCACTAAATAGGGAGTTGCCGAAATTGATGTGCCGACCATGATGCGGTACCCGAGAAAGGCAAACGGTAGCTTTTCATGCCATTGTATGTAGTTGTCCACCATCTTCCTTAATATCTTCTTGATATTCTTGTTGGTGGCTTCCACGGCTCCATTCATTTGTGGCCTATGTAACGACCCGACCAGTTGTTTTACTTTCTAGATCCCTGTTCCCCTAAATAAAACTCCTCATATGTGTTTTAACTATTTTATGACTTGGGGGATGGTTGGTTCGGGTTGAAATCGGAAAACTTAGTCCCTTAAAATTTGCTTTAAAAGGGTTAAGTTTGACTTGGGTCAACATTTATAGTAAACGATCGTGGAACCGGGATTTGACGCTCCCAATAGGTTTGTATAATAATTTTGGAGTTTGGTGTCTGTTTGGATTGGGTTTTGGATGACCTGGTAGTGTTTCAGCGCTTAATAGTGAAAGTTGGCACATTGAAGGTTTTAGAGTTCTTTAAATTTGGTTTGAAGTGGGATTTGGTTTTATCGAGGTCCGTTTGGGATTTCGAGACTAGAAATAGTTCTGCATGGTGATTTAAGAGTTGCACAGAAAATTTGGGATGTATTTTTACATGGATGTTTTAAATAATAATGTATGTAGTGATTTTATATGGCACCACATAACCATGATAGTAGGGTACATAAAATATATTAAAAGTAAGTAGTATTTTAAGTAATTTGAGATAATTCTTAATTATATGGATAATGGGTTAATAATTGATTTTTTAATGAAAGATTAGCTAATTAATTACCATTGTTAGATAAGCTTAACCCTCCCTTAACGTGGAAGCCCCTCCAATTCCAAATTGATGACTCTTAATGCTTTTGGTAAGGTGGCATTTAGAGAAATGTTTGGCTAATTAATCACCTTAAGTAATGGCCCACTCACTATGATACAATCACCTCCTAATTTGTTAAGGAGATATGTTTAATCTAACTGGTGGAAATCCTTTTTCTTAAGGGGAAAAGTGTGAAAAATAGGAAGATGATTCCCTGGAATGTTTCTAAGAGTCCATACGCTTATATGTGCACAAAGACAGTTGTAGATACCTTTCTCCATTGTTAGATGAGACTCACATCTCTTCTCAGTAAATAGTTCGTCATCAAATCAGTTGAGCTTCTTTGGAATCTCCAGGCATTTAACATATTTCACGTCAAAATGAAAATGCTCCTTGAATTTTGAAAGCATGAAAAGAGAAAAGATGCTGGTTTAGCCTTCTATACATCGCAAATTCCTGAAAATGGTAGGCAACTTAGTAACGTGATATTTCTGCTTTAACAAGAATTCGAGCAAGAATATCATACGGATTTTTCCCTACTTCGATCCGTCGTTACATGTTTTTCGCAAAAGACGCGGGTTAGAGGGATTATTAAGAGAATCAGCTCAGATATGTTAAGGCTCATCCTTCTTTCTTTTGGCATGATCCAAGAAACGAGACGTAAACGTAATTTTATTCCATAAGTAGTTTTACTCTTAGCAGTTAAGGATATCTACGTTATTCATTCCTATAAAGTGATATTCAAGCATGTCTAAGTATGTATCTAGTTCCCTATTGAGGCATCTGATAAATATATTAATGTTTATAATATAAGTGACACGTGCATCTTCATGCATTTACCACCGAGCTACGGCCGGTTGGGCAATTACATATTTACCACCGAGCTACGGTCGGTTGGACAGTTACACATTTACCACCGAGCTACGGCCGGTCGGACAATCACACATTTACCATCGAGCTACGACCGGTTGGGCAGTTACACATTTACCACCGAGCTACGGCCAGTCGGGCAGTCATGCATTTACTACCGAGCTACGGTCGGTTGGGCAGTTACACATTTACCACCGAGCTACGGCCGGTCGGGCAGTCATGCATTTACCACCGTGTAATGGCCGGTCGGGCAGTTACCACTGATCAGTTGGGCAGTCATGCATCATACGATACAGATAATAGAAATAGTCTCAAAGAGAAGCATTATATATATAAGTATAATAAGTATGGATATACGGTGGCACTTCAGAGATCCAGGTTGATTCTTATATGTCTTTAATTAATGTTGACTTATTGTTATGTTTCAGTTATGCCTTACATACTCAATACATTATTCGTACTGATGTCCTTTTATTGGGGACACTGCATTTATGCATGCAGTTATAGATAATCAGTTGGACGATCCCTCATAGTACATGAGATTGCCATTCAGCAAAGGATCAGTAAGACTCCACCTCATTTGGAGTGCAGCCGAGTCTACGAGTCATCGTGTCAGAGTTTTGCTAAAGACTTATGAGTAGGCAGGTACCCTGTCCCATTTGATGTCAAATAATCTTAGAGGCTTTGTATATAGAGGTTCATTTTGTACAGTATGTCAGAGGCCTTGAAGGCCCATATGCATTCATGTTTTTAGAAAAATGGTTCAGTGATACAGTGTTGCCTACTTATAGTGATACATTACTAGTTGTAGCCATGTTGGCTCATGATAGTTAAAAAGAAAGTAAAGGAGTTACAGAATGGTTCGCTCTGGCCAGTACGACACCGGGTGCTAACCACGCCTCCCCAGGTTTGGGGCGTGACAACGACCTAGCCGATCGGGTCGTGATCGGACTTCGTGTAAGAATATGGTGGTATTGTGAATTATGGTATATCGGCAATAAAGATCACCCAACCTAATAACATGAAAATTGACTTGAAAACTAATGTGATCCTTAACTTGATGTTTTAGTATTATTTGAAGCTCTTATTGAATTCTTGACTGTTTCCCCTTTTATATTATTATTCATTCTATTGAGATGGTGTTTAGTTTTATATGCTAGTACTATTCGATAGTATTAATGTCCCTTTTGCCAGGGGCATTGCATCTTTAAATGGATGCAGGTGGTTCCATAGCAGGCAGTTTTGTTCAGCGATAGTGGTACTTTCCCTTCCCAACAGACTTGGTGAGCCCCACTTCATCCCGGGGTCACGTATTGTATGTTTTGTTCATATTATTATCATGTCTCGAGGTATAGCCGGTGCCTTATTGCCGACACTATCATAACACTCTTTTGTATCTTTTAGAGGCTCCAAACACACTATGTGGGTTGTACATGGTTGCTTGAAAAGTGAAACAAGTTATGTTATGTTTTGATCACTTGTTCCACTCAAACTATAAGAATATGTGTATTTTGAGACTTAAAAGTGAAGTAACTAATGAAATGATTTAGTATTGTGTACATCATCTCCCTACTGTCTAATTAATGAAATTATGTCCTCTCTTGATCATGGGTGCATTGGGTAGAAAGCTCCTAACCGACTTGCTTGACCGGGGGTTCACCCAGTTGGGCGCCGGTCGCTCTTTCCGAGTTTGGGGCGTGACAAACTTGGTATCAGAACCTAAGGTTTTAAAGTATCCTAGGATGTCTTGGAGCTGTGTCTAGTAGAGTCCTTATCAGTGTGTTATCGACCACATCTATAAGTTGGAGGCTACATGGACATTTTACGAGTGTTACCCTTCTTCAATACTGCAGATCGTGCGATAAAGCTTGACTATGAGATTATCTTCTAACTCGTGCGTTGAGCTTCAAGCTAAGTTTATGTAATGACCCGGCCAGTTGTTTTGAGCGTATTAGCCCTGATCCCCTATTTACTGCATGCCCCGTATCTATTTCTGCTTATGTGATGTGCTGGGAGGTCTTGTTTTGGTTTCAGAGTGTTTTGGGACTCTTAGTCCCTAAAATGGAAGCTTAAGTCTTAGGAGTTTGACTGTAGTCGGAATGGTGTGAAGATGACTCCGGAATGGAGTTTCGTCGGTTTCGTTATCTCCATTGGGTGATTTTGAACTTAGGAGAGTGTTCGGACTGTGAATTTGAGGTCTATAGCTGATTTAGGCTTGAAATGGCGAAAGTCGAATTTTCGGACGTTTGATCGGGGGTTGACTTTTTGATATCGGGGTCAGATTCCTATTACTGAAGTTGGAGTAGGTCTGTAATGTTGGATATGACTTGTGTGCAAAATTTGAGGTCAATCGGGCATGCTTAGGTATGATTATGCATCGTTAATAGAATTCTGAAGTTTAGAAGTTCTTTAGGCTTGAATCCGGGTGTAATCAGTGTTTTGGTGTTGTTTTGAGTGATTCGAAGGTTTGACTAAGTTCGTATTGGGTTATATGACTTTTTGGCATGTTTGGTTGAGGTCTCAGGTGCCTCGTGTTGATTTCAGGTGGTTAACGGACTTGATTTTTGAGTTGATGAAGCACCTAAAGAGCTGTTGTTACTGGTGTGACCACACTTGCGGAGTGGGCACTGCAGGTGCGAGCACGCAGAAGCATCGCATGAATTGCAGATGCAGGTAAGGCCATGAAGGACAGGGGTCGCAGGTGCGAAGAATTTCCCTCATTTGCGGTAGCACAGATGCGGGGACAGCTAGGTGAGAGTGACTTCGCAGAAGCGAGGCCAGGGTCGGAGATGCGCGTTCGCAGGTGCGGAACCTGGAGCGCAGGTGTGGCCCCTGGAGGTACAAGTGACTTCCGCAGAAGCGGCACTTTCACCGCAGATGCGGCGTCGTAGGTGCGACAATTGGTCCGCAAATGCGGAAGGTAGGGGCAGAAGGTTTAAAAGCAAGGGTTCACGATTTTAGTCTTATTTCAACATTTTGGACTCGGACTTGGGAGATTTTGGAGAAGGTTTTCGAGGTGATTATTGAGGTAAGCTTCTTGTACTCGTTTTGGATCATAAAGCTTATTTCCCCACTGATTTCCTCACCTAATTAGTGAGATTTATGAAGTAAAATTTGGGGGTTTAGGGCTTGAGAATTTGAGAGTGGATTCTGGAGATTTGGATGACCAAATGGTGTCGGATTTTGATAAATTTGATATGGTTAGACTCGTGAGTGTATGGGCTTTCGGGTCTTTTGACTTTTGTTGGATTTTGAGGCATGGGACCAGGGGTCGGGTCGAGCCTATTTCGGATTTTGGCTTATAATTTCATGTTTTTCTTGTGGAATTGATTCCTTTAGCCTATATTAATTATACTGTACTGCTTGTGGCTAGATTTGGGGCGTTTGGAGAGTGATTCGAGGGGCAAAGGCATTTTGGAGTAGGATTTTGTGCGGTTTGAGGTAAGTAACGCTTTCAAACTTAGTTCTGTGGGTTCGACACCCCGAACTACGTGCTATACGGTTGGTATTGAGGTGACGCACATGCCAAGTGACGGGTGTGAGAGAGTGCACCGTGAGAATTATGGCCTGGCTGATTCCATGGCATTGTATAGTGACTCTATCTTGTTGATATCCATCTTTTCATCTTATGATAAAGTAATTGAGCTGTCAATCATGCTAGATATCATGTTTAGGCTTTATGCATGTACTGTTGGGACCCCTAGTGGTTGTTTCTTATTGTCATCTCACTGATTTCATTGATATTATGTACTCAGTCATGTTCATGCATTTCATATCATATCTCCGTCTCAGTTGTTATTTATTGATATATCATATCATTGTTTCGGGCTAGTTTTCATGATATTGTGATCCCGTGAGTGAGACTAGAGAGATTGATGGCTGAGTGAGGCTGAGAGACTGATTATGAGTGACAGTTATGGGATCAGGCTACACGCCGCGGCGGTTATACTGATTTTATGATAGCTCTTGGACTATAGGTGTTACACCCCATGTTTTAGTACGTGGAAATACACCATAAGTAAATTGATATAAGCTCGGAAATGAGATGTTACATTTCGCATTTTTGTACGTTAAAGTTTCTTCATAAGCTAATCTACGTAAGTTCGGGAATGAGATTATAAGCATTATGCTATTTCAAACAAGTGATGAGTAAATTCGTGAAGGTGAGAGGATAAGCAAATCAAAGAAAATGAAGTTTCGTCAAAGTTTGACTTGATTGGGATAAAATACGGCCCGAGCTAAAATACCCGGTATTTATAGACTAGTGCCATACAAGGTATCAATGACCATGATAGTAAGTTGTATAAGGTGTGTTAAAAGTCAGTAGTATTTTAAGTAATTTGAGATAATTCTTAATTATGTGGATAATAGGGTAATTATTAATTTTAGTGGGAGATTAACAATTAATTAAGATATTGGTGGTTAATTTGTTGGGAATGGATGAGCATTAACGTGGCAGCCCAAAGAGGATATGATATTGAGTCTTAACTCACAAATAAAGGTGGCACAATTAAGAGGATTATGTGGCTTAGTCATACAATGAGTGGGGCCCACTCCCTTTAATAAAGACTCCAACATAAGTCATTAAAATACATATGTTGCATTTGCAATTCTAAGAGATTTGCATATATAGATCGAAATAAAACTAAAACTTCTTAGTGGAAGCAAAAAAGGTAATTTGTGATTATGCAGGTTCTCTATTGTAATAAAATGTAAACTTGTAATGGTGGAAAAAATCAAGTTCTTATCATTTAAAGAAGACATGAGTTTGGAAGATTGATTGCCTTTAATTTTGCTTAAACTTTGAAAAGTGTGAAAATTGTAAATTGTATTTGTTTGTCATCAAGGACAACCAACAATTGTGCGCATGAATCATACTAAAGATTTGCAGATATAGATTTGCAATTCTATACGGATTGAAGGCAACAGATGAAGCTTCAATACGGATTTGTAATTCTAAGATATTTGCAATGAAGTTATACTGTGTAATTGCAATGGGATTTTGCGACTCTAAGAAAGCACGGTACAATCTTTCCCAAGAATATCATACGAATTCTTCCCTACTTCGATCTGCCGTTATGTGATTTATCGTAATCAACGTGTGTTGGAGAGATTGTCAAGAGAATCAGCTCAAGTATGTTAAGGCTAAGTCCTTCATTTATTTTGGCATGATCCCGTAACTACATGAGTTTGATAACGAGGCATAAAGAGAAGTTCGTATTCCTGAACTTATGTACATTATCCTAGTCTCATAAATTATAGTATTTTCCCTTATCAGAACTTTATATTCAGTTAAATATTGTCTTCTTCCAGTCAAGAGAGAAAAGGGTCTATATATATATATATACAGTATTACAATATTTTTACCACCGTCGAGCTATAATAGATGGGCATGCCCCTATTGGGCAACCTCTGATCAGATGGTAAGATATATTTAGTTATTTTGGCATGATCCCATAACTACATGAGTTTGATAACGAGGCATAAAGAGAAGTCCGTATTCCTGAACTTATGTACATTATCCTAGTCTCATAAATTATAGTATTTACCCTTATCAGGACTTTATATTCAGTTGAATATTGTCTTCTTCCAGTCAAGAGAGAAAAGGGTCTATATATATAGAGTATTACAATATTTTCACCACCGTTGAGCTATAATCGATATGCAGGCCCCTATTAGGCAACCTCTGATCAGATGGTAAGTTATATACCGAGCCTATTGTGGCCGAGCGCCTATGAGCGATCCCAAAATGTCCGAGATACAAAGCCTAGTATGGCCGAGCACCTATGAGCGAGCCTACTACGGCAGAGCAGTTATATATACCAAGCCTTATAAAGCCGAATATCTATTTTACTTATTATATTGAGAGAGTTGAGTCAGTATCAGTAGGTAAGCATATCTTCAGATTATCTTTCACTCCCAGTGACTTTAAATTATTATATTATCAATTCAGTTTCAACTTTCAATTATTCTACTGCCTTACATATACAGTACATTATTTCGTACTGACGTCCCTTTTTCTGGGGATGATGCATTTCATTCCTGCATGTATAGATAATCAGTTTGATAAGACCTTATAGTAGACGAGGTTAGCATTCAGTGAAGGATCGGTAAGACTCTACCTCATTTAGAGTGCAACCGCGTCTGAGTCATCATGTTAGAATTTTGCTACAGACTTATGGGTAGAGGCCTTGTAGACAAAGGTTCATTTTGTGCAGTATGTTAGAGCCCTTGACGGTCCATATGTATTCATGTTTTAAGAAAGATGGTTCATTGATACAGTGCTTTCCCATTTATAGTTATACATTACGAGTTATGGCCAAGTTGGCCCAGTTACCAATGATAGTATAATAAGAAAGATATGTTACGCTGGTACTCGGTTGAGTAAGGCAACGGGTGCCCGTTATTACCCTTCGGTTTGGGTCGTGACAGTAGGAGCCCCTCCGGTGTCTGTAACACACCCCAGTGAGCACGATTGATATTATTGAGGGATGGATCTTCCCTGGACATGGCTCTTGTCCAAAGTACTTGATACTTGGGGATGGATCTTCTCCACAGGGCTGGATTGGCCTTCCTCGGTACTGGGTGACTTATAGCTAGTGATGTATATGTTCCGGGATGGATCTTCCCTGGGTCGTATGGGCCATATACATTATCAAGTGGTTGAGAATTCGAGAGTGTGAGCACATAAGGCTACAAGCATGGTGCATCACATACAACATGTGCATTGGCAAGTAGAGATAACAGATTTATATTCTTTACACTGTTCGGATCATCTTCACTCTATTGTTTTGAGTTGCTTATTTAATTTGAAAGCATGCCTATATTTCTGTACAATTATTTCTATTATATCTGTACCGGTTGAGTTCGTCACTACCTTTCAGTCCAAAGTTTGGACTTGTTACTTACTGAGTTGGATGTACTCACGTTACTCCATGTACCTCGTGTGCAGATCCATGCATTTTTGGTCACGACGGCAGTTGCTGATTGAGACTTCAGAGTTCGTAGACTACCAAGGTAGTTGCATGGTGTTCGCAGGGCTTGACTCTCCTTCTATATCACTAGTTTTATTTTCAGTTTATTTCTCTAGACACTGTAGTGGACGGTATTCTTATTTAGACGCTCATGTACTTAGTGACACCCCAGTTTTGGGATGGATTGTATTGTATTTTGGATATTTCCGTTTTTAAAAAGGCTTTCCTATAAGGAACCGTAAAAATTTTAACCAAAAACTCGGGGTTTCGTGGTGCCAAGTTAGATTCCTGCGTTATTATAGTAGAAATTCTTCGCGGCTCGCAAGCTCGCCGCAGTTCGGACTTTTTGGATTGAACAGTACCCTACAGACTTAGAGGAAAATGTTTCGCAGAAGAACACATTTTTACGACCCATTATGCGGCCGCATAATCACTCTACGGACTGCATAATGGTCGCAGAGTGAAGCAGTACGTTGGCCAATTTGAGGTCAGCTTTGCGGTCGATTATGCCACCGTATAACCACTATGCGGACCGCATATCGGTCTCATAATCCCTCTTGGGTTTTTGCGGAGGGAGTTCTTCGGTGCATTATGCGACCGCAGAATGAGTATGCGGACCGCATACTGGTCGCATACCTGGGCTGAAAGCCCAGGCCCCTGAGGGCCATTTATGCGGTCACTTTGCGGACCGCATAACCATTATACGGTCGCATATGCGACCGTAGACCTGTGTCGGGGCACCCATTTTCTTAATTTAAAACCTGACCCCCATTCCGTTAAAACACCCCCTTTAGTCTATTTTGAAGCTCATTTATGATATTTCTAGTGTGAGAGAGAGAGGGTTCTAGAGGGAGGGCCTAATTCTCATCAATTAATCTTCAACCATCACTCAAAGCTTGGAAATATTCAAGTAGAGCACCAAATGCTTCATCCAAAAAGGTAAGGCTTCATCACCCCAGCTCTTAATTTCAAACATAGCTATAATGGGGTATTAATAAGATGGTCCATGGGTATGAGGGTTGTTTATCTTGCATGCATGTGATAAAGAGTGTGGAAAAAATAAAAAGTGAACTAGAACAATGAACGTTTTCCTAATTTTGGGTTCAATTTGTATATTGTAAAAATAGATTGAGGTTGCTAAGGGTTCCGGATAATTGTAGAGTCTAAAGAAGCGCAATTGAGGTATGTATGGCTAATTCTTTTCTTCTTAGAATCGAACTCCTGGTGTCTGAATAATTGGTGTAAGCTCCAACTTGATCATACTAGAATTGTTTTCCTTAGTGTGTTGGATTGAAAGATTCATCTTCCCTAATCATTTTAGATGGTTACCATGTCATCATGCTATTTGAGAACGTAATTATGATTTTCCAAGATCCTTCCCTTATGTGTGAAATGCCTTATGTGATGGTACTTATCGACATGAATGATGTTGTTTGTGCCATGTAATGAAAGATGGGAAAGAAATGTGAATTGAGTGAACAAATGCAAGAGGTTATGTCTCAAGTGAGATGGCTTAGCCGATCGGGCCAAGATCGGACGCCATGCTGTAGACATGGTGGAAATTGTGTTGGAATTATTGATTTACATTGTGGATATGGATATATCTCACTTTGAGATGGCTTAGTCGGTCGGGCCAAGACCGGACTCCATGTAAAAATACAGTGGCATTGTGCGTTGTGGCTTTGGCACTAAAGATTATTAATCTAGAAAGATGGAAAGATTGAATTGGAAACTATGTGATCCTTACTTGGTGTTTCTTTGTATTTCTATGATGTACTTATTGATTATTATAACTGCCTCCTCTTTGTTTCACTGTTCATTATACTAAGATCGGTGTTTGCCTTACATACTAGTACTATTCGACAGTACTAACGTCTCTTTTATCGGGGGCGCTACATCTTTGAATAGATGTAGGTTGTTCCATCGCAGATAGTGCCGATCGCAGATAGTGGTGCTCTATTTCTTTCCTCACAGCAGTCTTGGTGAGCCCCATTTCTCCCAGGGGTCATGTAGTCCTTCTTTTTTATAAGTTTTCATATTTTAAGGTAAATCCAGGGCCTTGTTTCCGGCATTGTCATGTTGCTCTTTTGTACTCTTAAAGGCTACGTAGATGTTTATGTGGGTCATATATGTATGTTGGGGTGGTCGTTGGATCGAGTTGTATTTTTGGGAACTCAACTATGGCATAATGTATATAAGAAAAAATGAACTAGCAACGTTTATATATTTATATAACTGATCTCTCCCATGTTTTACCAATGGTGATGCGATCCCTATTTGGATTATGAATGAGTCGAGTAGTAAAGGTTTAATAGGCTTGCTCGACTGGGTTCACTCGGTTAAGCGTCGACATTTCCTAAATAATTAAATTTCTTCCATCTTTATGTTTAAAGCTTTTCCTGTGTTAAGATGTTGAGTTGTGGCTTGCCTAGTTCCACGATAGGCTTCATCACGGCGGTTAGATTTTGGGTCGTGAGAAGTTGGTATCAGAGCCTAGGTTACATAGGTCTCACGAGTCATGAGCAAGTTTAGTAGAGTCTTGCAGATCGGTACGGGGACGTCTGTACTTATCTTTGAGAGGCTGTCGAACCATTAGGAAATTTCACATTCTTGAATTCTTCTAGTGCAAATCGTTTGATTCTAGTAACTAAATTTCTGTTGTTCTAATTCTCTCACAGATGGTGAGGATGCGTACTACAGGGCAGGATGGATAGCCACCAGTACCACCAGTCAAGGCCGCGAGAGGCCGAGGTTGCGGTAGAGGCCGCAGTAGGGGTAGAGGTGCAGCTCGCACCGCAGCTAGGGCAGCACCTGCAGATCCACCCGTTGCCCCAATTCAGGAGCAGGCTCCAGTTGTGGGTGAGCCTGTGGGACCAGCTCAGGCACCACCTGTGCCTATTGTGATTCCAGGATTTCAGGAGGCCTTAGCTCATATTCTGACCATGTGCACCAGTCTTGCTCATGCGGTCGCTGTTCTGGCCGCAGCAGCCACTTCTCAGGCCGTAAGAGGTACTCAGACTCCCACCGCCCGCACACCAGAGCAGGTGGTACATGGACTCCAGACACCGGGGGCACCGCTAGCCCAGCCGGTTGCAGCTGCTCAGGACTATGTGGTTCCTGCTATGCCCAAGGATGAGCAACGTAGATTGGAGAGGTTTGGGAGGCTCCAGCCTCCATCTTTTAGTGGTGCAGAGGGAGAGGATGCGCAGTGCTTCTTGGACAGGTGTCAGAGGATACTCTGTACAGCCGATATTCTAGAGACCAGTGGGGTCTCGTTCACTACTTTTCAGTTCTCTGGGGCTGCCTCCAGTTGGTGGGAGGCTTATGAGAGGCATAGGCTGGTCGGCGCAGGACCCCTTACCTGGCAGCAGTTCTCCGTCCTCTTTCTGGAGAAGTTCGTTCCTCAGTCCCATAGAGAGGAGCTGCACAGGCAGTTCGAGCAGTTTCGTCAGGGTGATATATCCGTAATGCAGTATGAGATGAGATTTTTAGAGTTGGCCCGTCATGCTATCTGGTTGGTCCCCACAGACAGGGAAAGGATCAGGAGGTTAATAGATGGCCTCACTTTTCAGCTACGATTTCTTATGACTAGAGAGAGAGTGTCTGGTGCTACATTTGATGAGGTTGTTGATATTTCCCTTCAGATTGAGATGGTTCGCAGCCAGGAGCGGGTTGAGAGGGAGGCCAAGAGGCCTCGTGGACAGGGTGGATTTAGCAGTGTTCCTTCTAGGGGTCAGTTCCACTATGGTAGGAGTCGTCCTTTCAGACATGCTCAGATGACTCGCCCAGTTCACCGTGGTGCATCATTTGGCCATGGTGCACCTAGCTATCAGTAGGGCCAGTCTTCATTCAGTGCACTACCAGCTCAGAGTTCGTCTCATGTACTATCAGCTCGGGGTTCATCTGTGTTAGGATCTTCAAACAGTTATTCCGGTGCTCGGGGTTCCCTTCAGTTCCCATCGCCATTTTGCAGAGAGAGGTTACTTTGAGTGTGGAGATTTGGGTCATATCAAAAGGCATTGTCCCCGCCTTTCGGGAGGTTCAACTCAACAAAGGAGTCAGTTTTCAACTTTGTCACCAGTTACTTCACCAACCGCCCAGCCAGATCGGGGTGGAGCTTAGTCAGCTAGGGGTCGCCCAAGAGGGGGAGGCCGATCAGGTGGTGGTCAGGCCAGTTTCTATGCACTCCCTGCTAGACCAGATGCCATTGGTTCGGATGCTGTGATTGTAGGTATTGTCTTAGTTTTTCACAGAGATGACTCTTTGTTATTTTACCCTGGTCCCACTTATTCATATGTGTCCTCGCATTTCGCTCATTATCTGGATATGCCTCGTGAGTCTCTAGTTTCACTTGTTCATGTGTCTACGCCGGTGGGCGATACTGTCATTGTGGACCGTGTATATCGGCCATGTGTGGTGACTATTGGGAGTCTGGAGACTAGAGCAGATCTCTTATTGCTTAGTATGGTCAATTTAGATGTTATCTTGGGTATGGTGAGTTATCAAATGTTTTGTTATATAGATTTGAGCCAAGTGGGGGAGTCTCCTATATATGATTTGATTGCACGATTTTGTACGGTAATAGTTTTTGGGCCGAGGCATACTTGTTAATTGGTTATGACTTGCAGAGGTTGATATCAGGTATGACTTGAGTAAGACAATTTCTTGAATGCGGGTTATATTGCACTTTATGAAAAACATCATGAAATGATTAAATTGTTATTTTGAAGGATGTAGTGCGCACGGAGTGTGAATTTGATCGGTGGTGTTAGGGTTACCCCTTCGAGTATTGTTGTGCTAATGAGGCATGTGTCTTTCAGCCCGTTTGGTCTGTGCATTTAGAATCTGAGATTACATTAAATAGTGCCGGAATTTGCGGTAATTCTGTATGATTATAGATTCTACGGTTTAGTATAAGAAAGGTAAGAAGGATAATTTTAAAATTCACATAAGGTATTTCCAGAGTGAGCGTTACAGTTGTGGTATTTATGGAGGTACTTAAGAAGAGTACAATGGCTTACGGGCCTTATGGTGGTGTGGTGTTATGTTAGGGTGTCTTGTAGTGAGCTTTGGGTAAGGATCATGGAGTTCTGACAAGGAGAAGTATCAAATTGAGGTTAATTCAGAAGAAACTCGAAGTAAATAGGACAACTTGGTAGTAGGCTAGACCAGTATGGTAATGGCATGCTCGGTTCTTTTGGGTAATAATGACGTGGAGATGTTACAGATGTTTTGGTGGAAATATTCTTGGGCTTTAGTGACCTGCGTGGCTTGGGCGAGTTGGAGGAAATTAGTTCAGATAGCTTGATTAGGTGCAAATAGATTTCAAAGTGTTCTTGATGGATTCCTACCATGGTTTGAACCAGATATTTCTACATGTGTGAAGAACGTGTTGTATATTGTGATTTTCTCCTAGAAGGAAGCAAGAGGAAGGTTTCTAACTAACCGGGTATGTAAATTGTTGGTGACTCAAAGTTGATAGTAAGATTCTTGTACTTGCCACATGATGGAATGATAGATATGGTCTGTTGTGCGGGATTAAGATTTACATATACAGGGTGATAGTTCATTCTTGAAGGCAAGTTCACGAATTATGGACAGAATGGTCAGTGTTATATATTTAGATGAATGTTATAGTTGCTCAGTAATCCCTGAGAGGGGTGTGCGGTTGAAATGGGAATTGTGTTTTGATTTACGGATGTTCATTGGTATTGCGGTACTCTCCTGATTGATCGACTAATGATATTCAATTTTTCTATGTGGCACGGAAAAATATTAGTAGTATTCCTCATGGGATGATCGTGTATGAGAGCTGTGTTAGACATTTTGGCAGTTGACTTGGGATCAGATATAGGATTCGTGTGTTACATTGATTTGGAGACTGGGAGTTCTCAAGACCAGGTGGTTTCCATGGTTGTGGACTGTAAAGTCATGGCTGAAGCTAGCTAGACGATAGTATGTGTTATGATTCACTCATTGTGGGCTTTCAAGGGTTATTTATCCATGTGTGGGTGCCCGTAGTTGATTTGGAGGTCCATTGGTAGGCCCAATTAGGATGTGTATTCTACACCGAGTCGGATTGGTTGTCTGTGTACTGCTATTGTTCAGGGATGTGCCATTCGGTTGTTGTTGAGCTTAATCGTGTTTTGATATGTTCGGTGAGTTACTCTTCTATGCTTTGAGAGGTTGTGATTCGTTAGTTGTATGCACCCATGGTGGAGTTCTATTGGGGGCCTTATAGCGAATATTGAGCGAGACGGGTATTTGGGTGATGCATGAGTGGTTGCGCATTGGTTATGGTCTTTCAGGTTTGTGTGGCATTGTGTCATTTGCTTCTCCAAGGTTATTGTAATGCACTTTGAGTATATCTGGAATGTTGCTTATTGGTGCACGAATTGCACGGGTTGTGGCTTTAGATAGTATTGGTGTGTCATGTCAGTAGAGTAGCTGGTATTTGATAAGATGAAGTTGTCGGATATAGGATGGGTACTATCAGATTGGATTGTGGCATATTTGGAAGGATAATATTGAAAGTTGGCTTAGCAATTTGCTATGGTTCTTTTCGAAAGAGAGGGAGCTCCATGACTGGTAGATCTGATGAATGGTTACGAGTCTCCGTGTGTTTGTTTCATCATCGGTAGTGTACGAAGGTTTTAGAATGGAGTCTTATTTGATATGAGGTTTATTACCGGCATGGGGTTATTTTGAGCAGCTACTGTGATTAGAAATCAGTGCTTCGAGCATTTGAGCTATGTGGTATTCGAGTTTTGAGTATTTGAGTTATGGTTACGGCTTTTGATACAACTTGTTCAGACTTATACAGTGTGTATGTTGTGGGATTCAGATCTTATAAGAAATTTCGGATGTTAGAAACTGGATTCTAAGGCTTGTAGGCTAGGTTGAATTTAGCAATTTCAGTTATGTGGTGTTAACAGACATATATGGAATAGGGTGACGTGGGATCACCCCCGGGTACGTGCGTGGTAAGATGGAATAGTGATTTGGTGGCTTAGAAACAACTCTTGGCAAGTTCGAGGACGAACGTATTTTTAAGTGGGGGAGGATGTAACGACTCGGCCGGTCATTTTGAGCGTATTAGCCCCGATCTCCTATTTACTGCATTCCCCGTATTTGTTTCTACTTATGTGACTTGTCGGGAGGTCTTGTTTTGGTTTCGGAGTATTTTGGGATACTTAGTCCCTAAAACGGAAGATTAATTCTTAGGATTTTGACCATAGTCGGAATGGTGTGAAGGCGACTCCGGAATGGAGTTCTATCGATTTTGTTAGCTCCGTTGGGTGATTTTGGACTTAGGAGCGTGTCCAGACTATGAATTTGAGGTATGTAGCTCATTTAGGCTTAAAATGGTGAAAGTCAAATTTTCAGAAGTTTGACTGGGGGGTTGACTTTTTGATATCGGGGTCAGTTTCCGATTTCGGAAGTTGGAGTAGGTCTGTAATGTTGGATATGACTTGCGTGAAAAATTTGAGGTCAATCAGACGTGGTTTGGTATGATTCGGCATCGTTTGTAGAATTCGAAAGCTTAGAAGTTCTTTAGGCTTGAATCCGGGTGTAATCGGTGTTTTGGTATTGTTTTGAGTGATTCAAATGTTCGACTAAGTTCGTATTGGGTTATATGACTTGTTGGCATGTTTAGTTCAGGTCCCGGGTGCCTCGGGTTGATTTCGGGTGGTTAACGGACTTGAATTTCGAGTTGATGAAGCAACTGAAGAGCTGTTGTTACTAGTATGACCGCACTTGCAGAGTCGGCACTGCAGGTGCGAGCACACAAAAGCGTGTCATGAATCGCAGATGCGGGAAAGGCCATGAAGGACAGGGGTCGTAGGTGCGAAGAATTTCCCGAAAATGTGGTAGCGCAGATGCGGACAAGTGGAAGTAGATGCAGGGGGGCAGCTAGGAGAGAGTTACTCCGCAGATTTTAGAGAAGATTTTTGAGGTGATTATTGAGGTAAGCTTCTTGTACTCTTTTTGGATCATAAACCTTGTTTCCCCACTGATTTCCCCAGCTAATTAGTGAGATTGTTGAAGTGACATTTGGGTGTTTAGGGCTTGAGAATTTGAGAGTGGATTTTGGGGATATGGATGACCAAATGGTGTCGGATTTTGATAAATTTGGTATCGTAAGACTCGTGAGTGAATGGGCTTTGGGGTTTTGTGACTTTTGTTGGATTTCGAGGCATGGGCCCGGGGGGCCCGGTCGAGCCTATTTCGGATTTTGGCTTATAATTTCATGGTTTTTTGTGGAATTGATTCCTTTAGCCTATATTAATTAAACTGTACTGCTTGTGGCTAGATTCGGGGCGTTTGGAGACTGATTCGAGGGAGAAAGGCATTTCGGAGTAGGAATTTGTGCGGTTTAAGGTAAGTAACGCTTTCAAACTACGTGGTATACGATTGGTATTGAGGTGACGCACATGCCAAGTGACGGGCGTGCGAGCGTGCACCGTGAGAATTGTGGCCTGGTTGATTCCATGGCACTACATAGTGACTCTATCTTGTTGATATACGTGTTTTCATCTTGTGATAAAGTAATTGAGCTATCAATCATCATAGATATCATGTTTAGGCTTTATGCCGGTACTGTTGGGACCCCTAGTGGTCGTTTCTTGCTGTCATCTCACTGATTTCATTGATATTATGTACTCAGTCATGTTCATGCATTTCATATCATATCTCCATCTCAGTTATTATTTATTGATACATCATATCATTGTTTCGGGCTAGTTTTCATGATATTGTGAGCCTGTGAGTGAGACTGGAGAGATTGATGACTAAGTGAGGCTAGAGCCTGATTATGAGTGACAGTTATGGGATCGGGTTGCACGCCGCAGTGGTTATACTGATTTTATGATAGCGCTTGGGTTGTAGGAGTCCCTCCGTAGTCTGTGTGAGCGCGTTTGATATTATCGAGGGATGGATCTTCCCTGGACATGGATCTTATCCGAAGTACTTGATACTTGGAGATGGATCTTCTCCACGGGGCTGGATTGGCCTTCCTCGATACTGGGTGACTTATAGTCAATGATGTATATGTTCCGGGATCGATCTTCCCTGGGCCATATACAGTACCGAGTGGTTGAGCATTCGAGAGTGTGACCACAAGAGGCTGACAACATGGTGCATCACATACAACATGTGCGTCGGCATGTAGAGATAACAGATCTATATTCTTTACACTGTTCGGATCTGTTTCACTTTATTGTTTCGAGTTGCCTATTTAATTTGAAAGCATGTCTACGTTTATGTACAATTATTTCTATTATATCTGTACTGGTTGAGTTCGTCACTAGCTTTCAGTCCAAAGATTGGACTTGTTACATACTGAGTTGGATGTACTCACGTTACTCCATGCACCTCGTGTGTAGATCCATGCATTTTTGGTCACGACGGTAGTTGCTGATTGAGACTTCACAGTTCAGAGACTACCAAGGTAGCTGCATGGCGTTCGCAGGCCTTAACTCTCCTTCTATATCACTAGTTGTATTTTCAGTTTATTTCTCTAGACACTGTAGTGGACTGTATTCTTATTTAGACGCTCATGTACTCAGTGACACCATGATTTTGGGATGGATTGTATCGTATTTTGGATATTACTGTTTTCATAAAGGCTTTTCTAAATTATTAAATTGCATCCATCTTTATGTTCAAAGATTTTCATGTGTTGAGATGTTGAGTTATGGCTTGCCTAGTTCCAGGATAGGCGCCATCACAATAGTTAGATTTTGGGTCGTGACAGTTTAAACGCTCTTTTATTTATTCCAAGTAATGTTTTCATATGACATGACAAATGGGTAAAGGCCTGAATATTAAATAGATGGCACATGTATCATGTTGAATGAATGGTATGGCCATATAAGATAAGTATATAGTACCATGAGCATACTTTATATGAGAAGAGTGCTAGAAGTGATTACCCACCTCCAAAGAGGCATTACTGTGATAAATGAGACCTAAGCTCAACTAGTACATGTGGATAGTGTGGGAACCATGTATATGATTCTAAGATGTAATTTGTTAAATAGGCACGTGATATATGAAAGGCATGGCCTGGAGAGTAATGATAAATGTGTAGGTCTCTCACGGGAGACAAGAAGTTATGAAAGGAGAGTCAACTGAACCCACACTGAGAAGACCCTAGCACTATGAATGTTATAAAAATCCCAGGAATGTGCGAAGTTGTGTTACACTCCAAAAAGGATATTGAAACGAAGGATTTGGATCCCAAGACTATGTGGCTAAATAAGTGTAGAGAACTTATGAGGTTAATACCATGGGGACTTAAATCTCCCTAATAGTCAATCATATACAAGAGGACTAGAGATGTCAAACATGTGTCCCTCAAATTGCTAAATTCAAGACTTGTGTCGAAATGTGAAACATTCACCCCAAGTGGAGAGGGAAGGGCATGGTGAGGCTACTTAAGTACAATAAAACGAGAGTAGGGCCATGTAGCTATGATGTTTGGATATTTTGTTGAAGATATGTGTAGTCTAGAATAGTGGTAAGGGATAACATGATTCTCTGAAAGGATATGCAAATGATAAACCGCCGGTACAAAAAAAATGTTAAAGGTTAAGAAATGTAAATTTTTCGTACATGACAATATAGATGACAGGGTTAACGATACTAGAAACTAAGAGTAAGGTTTTCAAAAGGGTTTATAATTGTTAGAGTGTCAGGGACAATGGAACCCAAGGAAGTACTACAGATCAAATGTGAAAGGCTTGCGAGTTCTTAGAATGAGTTAATCACAGATTTGCGATTTAGCTAAAGTTCCAAGACTTTAAGAAAGACAGAACGAGTGGGAGAGATAAATGTGATGTTATAATAACCCAAGAGTGCATCTGGACTTGATGGAGAGTCTCTTAAGAATCATACAAGCAAGGAAGTGTTAAGTGATACACGGATGAACACACTTTCCCACGGATATCCCAACAAGTGTCGAGAAGCGAGTAGGATGAATTCCTAACTAAGGGAAAAGACCACGTAACATATGGAAGAGCGCATAGTATTTCACTAACTATGAAGAATGAGGCAAGAAGAATTGGAAGAAAATCTATAAATTGAGATGGTCATGGTTATCGCAAAATAGTTAATAGTGAAAAGATATAAAGGTGGACTCGCCTAGAGCACAAGTGTTAATAGAAGATATAAAGGATCAACTGTAATGCAGCCGACTTGAGTGACACTGAATATCAACTAAATGATTTAGATGGAGTTCATGTCTACATATTACATTGGGAAGTGAGACTACTAGTGATGAAGTAATGGTGCGATAAACTCAACAAACCAGGCACAATGATATTACGAGTTCATGGGAGGTAGACAAGTGTGTGGCACAATAAGGCTGTAAAAACTATGAATTAAGGGGAAAATGTGATGGAAATGAATGCTCCAGTCACAAAGGAAATATAGTACTAGCATATTGTATAGACCAAAGGGCTATAAAAGAGGGAAACAACAACATAATCTACCCAAAGGAAAAAAAAAAAAGGAAATGTTTGAAAAAGATTGAGAGAGGATGAACACCTGTTACGAACCTAACATGTTTAACATGATAGCTCTTATGCTGTAATACCAGGAAACACTATTGGTAACTACAATACTGGGAATAAGGTGAGTTACTGATCGAGGATGGAATCAGGTGGACTAAGTCCTAAACTTATAAGGAAAACAATAAGTCGTCGTTGAAGAATTTAGGAGGATCTAAAGTTTCAGAAAAGGCTATGTTCGGGCCAATGACTTTTGTTGAGTTGAATATATATGAAGGGTGTTGATATGTGTTTTGGGAAGTGTTTAGCAGTAAAGAGGGATCGTGAGAAAGTTCACAAGGGAAGTAGAGCGATTTCTTAAAATCCTATAAAACTTATAAGGAGGAAAGAGGGTGGGGCTAAGAAAGGTCTGAGCACGGTGTTACTTCACATTTGAGGCAATGCCATGCAGGTTGATGTTATCGGGGTGTGCGCGCAAGCTAGTAGATGTTATTCATTTGAAATAGATGGTCATATAAGAAAACTGACCTAGTAGTGTCTTTTGTTGAGAAATTTGAAAAACAAACGTTGCAAGTAGTAATAAGATTGTAACCGTATCAAGGAAATTTTTGTAGAACTCAATTCCTAGGAGGTCATATGAAAGAGAAATCTGGTATAGATATTCCACTAATGATGCAATGTGGCAGGATGATCATTTATGCCTCTTAGGGAACCTAAAGATCATGAAAAGAACAATCCAACACATGACTTAGAACTTGCGGCTATGATTTTTGCATTAAAGATTTGGCGTCATTATTTGAGTGGGGTCCAAGTGAACATATTCACGGACCAAAATATCCTTCAATATATTTTCAAATAGAAAAAATTGAATCTAAGGTAGAGAAGATGAATTGAGTTACGTAAGGATTACGATATCGATATTCTATATCATCTGGGGAAGGATAATGTTGTGGTAGATGCTCTTAGCCAAATATCTATGGGTAGTCTGGTCCACTTGGAGTCATATCAAAGGTTGTTGGCCAAGGAGGTTCATCGGTTGGCTAGTTTAGGAGTTCGTCTTGTGGGCTCTAGTGAGGGTGGGGTAATTGTACAAAATAGGGCTGAATCATCGCTTGTTGTGGAAGTAAAGGAGAAGTAACACAACGACCATTGTTGGAAAAGTTGAAATAAGGGATTCGTAAACATAAGACCATGACTTTTTCTCTTGGCATGGATGATGGTACATATCACGCCCCAAAACCGAGGAGCGCGACCGACGCTCAACCGAGTGAACACGACTGAGCAAGCTTGTTAGATTTCATTCTACCCAAACTCATCCATGAATTGAGATAATACATATTATCATTAATTAGACGAAAATGTGTTCATGTCTACGATACCAATTTATTTCCAATAGTTTCATCTTTTTTAAAGTCTCAAATGGACAAGTAACACGTCCACATCATAACATAGTTTGTCTTTCCCCAGCACCAATACGCAACCCACATTATGTCTACGAAGCCTCTATAGATAAAGAAGAGTACAATGATAATGCGGGCAACAAGGCCCCGGCTATACCTCAAACCAAATACACAAAGTACAAAAGATACATGACCCCGGAATGAAGTAGGGCTCACCAAGTCAGCTGGGAAGAAGGTGTACTACTATCACTGATCAATATCTCCTACTGTGGAACCACCTGCATCCATTTAAAGATGCAGCACCCCCGGCAAAAGGGACGTTAGTACTGTCGAATAGCACTAGTATGTATAACTAAACAGTTTCTCAATAGAATGACAAATAATACAAACAAGATTATCATAATATCAATGAAAGCCTTAATTAACATCAAACGTCAATTTAGGATCAAGAAAATGTTCAAATTAATTTCCATATCTCACATTGGGAGATTTTTAGTATCGATATACCATTTCCCACAATGACATTATTCACAATACCATTATTCACAAAACCAGTACCACCGTACTCTTAGCACGGAGTCCAATCACGACTCGATCGGCTAGGCCATCTCATTGGAGACATCAACCGCAATTTCTCTCAATATCAATACCACCATCTTTAACACGGAGTCCGATCACGACCCGATCGGCTAGGCTATCCATTAGGGACATCAACCACAATTACCATTTCAATTACAATTTCTAGCACAATCACCACCATGTGCGGCATGGTGTCCGATCACGACCCGACCGACTAGGCCGTCTTATTTGAGACATCAACCTTTTTACATCAATCATCACATTTCATATTACTTTCACATCTTTTCATTTCACTGGCACTAATGTCCATAATGATAAGATCATTCTTGGCATGTTGGCCATATTCAGTATTTCATGCTCACCTTATCAATTTCAAATATCATTATAATCATCAACAACAAATACAATTCTAAGACAAGAGTTTAGCCAACATACCTCAATTGAGCTTTCCTTAAATTACTACAACGTTTCGGAAATTCTAGCAATCCCAATCTATTTGAGACATAACAAATTTTAACCATAATTAGGAAGATATTCATGATCTCAGCTCATTTGAGCATTTTATCAAACACTAAGTGTGGATTAAAGTTTCAAGGTCTTTTTATGGAGGATTCCATCATCCTACAACCCAATCTTTACCATGCTTAGTTCAACAATCTTCCTACACCCCTTGATATCACATGCATGTAAAATAATCAAATCTCATGCCCAAAAATTTTCTTGCTAACTACCCATTTTCAGATGATTTCGAAATTAGGGTTTAGGGTGTAGAATCTTACCTCTAGGATGAAGACTTAGTGAGCTTTCCTTCTTAATCTTCCAAAACTTGAACAAGAATTGAAGAACAATTTTGGAGAACACCTTATCACTCTAGGGCACCCACTCTCACTCTAAAATGTCAGATAATAGTTCAAAAATGACCCAAAGGGTGTATTTAACGAAATAGGGTCGGGTTTTAAAAACCCAAAAATGAAGCTCCGGAATCGGTTCTGCGGTCGCATATGCGACTGCATAATGGTTATGCGGACCGCATATCAGTCACATAATTGGTGTCCAAAATGACCAAAAATCTGCCTGAGTCTGCAGTTACTATGCGGTGTGCATAACTGTTCTGCGGTCGCATAGTACACCGCATAACAGTTATACGGTCGCATAGTCGACCACATAATTGCTTCCAATAGACCCAAACAACTGCATCACTCTGTGGCCATTATGCGATCCGCAGAGTGATTATGCGGTCGCGTAATGGACCGTAGAAATGCACCGTTCCGCCAAAAATATTCTTTTACTTTCCCGTGCATTGTTCAACCCAAAAGATCCGAGCCGCGGCGAGTATTTCTACAATCCTCAAACATGTAATCCTAGTCTGGCACCATGAAATATTATTTTCTTTGCAAATTTTACCGGGCTTTACACTAAAGTTCTTCAAAATTTTCTGGGGTGTTACATTCTTCCCTGCTTAGGATCAATCATCCTCGAATGAGGGTAAAAATCCATCATTAGCATCTTATGCAACTCAATTTGTTTCATACCACATTCGAGCAGCCCCAAATTTGACTAACTCCCAAAATTTCCAAATATTTCGCTAGAGTTTCCCTTGTAACTAGGCCTATCCACCTGTCAGAGAGCCCCAGAAACACATCATAACAACATATATGTAAGCCAACGACGTAACATAATACAAAACAATACCAACTGTGGCCTCACAAGCAGTTATATATCCAGAAAGGAAAAACCTTAATGCCAATTGTTCACAGGATACAAAATTCCTAAAAAGCAAGTCTTAAATTGTTTTTCGTAGATCACAACTTTAAAGACATGGTCATTCAAACAAATTAGGATGCTTTTTCTTCATTTCTTCCTTGGCCTCCCAAGTAGCCTTTCAACCTGTTGGTTTCGCCACAACACTTTCACGGAATCTCTTCGTAAGTGAATTTCTCATTTACCCCAATAGTCTCAACCGGAACAATGAGTGTCGGATCTCCAACTACTTTCTTCAACATAGACACATGACACACCGGGTGTACTAATGACATCTCAGGTGGTAGCTCAAGCTTGTACGCTACCTCACCGATCCTCTGAATGATTTTGTACGGTCCGACATACCTCGGACCCAATTTCCATTTCTTACCAAATCGCATTACACCCTTCATGGGGAAAACTTTCAAGAATACCCAATCATCTTATTTGAACTCCAAATCCCTACGACGAACACCCGAATAAGATTTCTGATGACTTTGAGCAGTCTTCAACTTCTCCTTAATGACTTTCACTTTTTTCATAGACTGATGCACAAGGTCTAGCCCTATCAAATCCGCTTCCCCAATTACGAACCACCCAATGGGAGATCTACATCTCCTACCATATAAAGCCTCGAACGGTGCCATTAGAATGCTAGCATGATAGCTATTGTTATATGCAAATTCTATGAGTGGTAAATGATCATCCCAGCTACCTTTAAAGTCTATAACACAAGTGCGCAACATATCCTCAAGCTTTTGAATAGTCCGCTCTGCCTGCCCGTCAGTCTGCGGGTGAAAGGTTGTACTAAGATTTACCTGAGTACCCAAACCTTGCTGAAATTTCTTCCCAAAATTAGCAGTGAATTGTGCTCCCCGATCAGAAATGATAGAAGCTGGGGTGCCATGCAACCTGACTATTTCTTTGATATACAACTGAGAATACTGCTCCACTGTGTCGGTAGACTTAACCGGGAAAAACTGTGCTGACTTTGTTTGTCGATCCACAATCACCCAAATTGAGTCAAACTTGCAAGGAGTGTACGGTAATCCTACCACAAAGTCCATATTAATCATTTTCCATTTTCACATTGGAATTTCTATGTTCTGTGCCAACCCACCCGGATTTCGGTGTTCGGCCTTCTCTTGCTGACAATTCGAACATCTTTCCACAAAGTCCGCCACATTCCTCTTCATATTATTCTACCAATAGACTTCCTTAATATCATGATACATTTTTGTAGAACCTGGGTGCACGGAATATCTAAAAGTGTGAGCTTCAGTCAAAATTCTTTCACGGAGACCATCCACATTTGGAACACATAGTCGCCCTTGGTACCTTAGTGTACCATCATCCATGCCAAGAGAAAAGGCCATGGTCTTATGTTTATGAATCCCCTCTTTCAATTGTACCAACAATGTATCATTGTATTGCTTTGCTTTGACTTCTACAACAAGCGATGATTCAGCCCTAGTTTGCACAATTACCCCTCCTTCACTAGAGTCCGTAAGATGAACTCCCAAACTAGCCAATCGGTGAACTTCTTTGGCCAGTGGTCTTTGATATGCCTCCAAGTGTGCTAAGCTACCCATAGATTGTCAGCTAAGAGCATCCGCCACAACATTTGCCTTCTCCGGATTGTATAAAATATCAATGTCATAATCCTTGAGTAATTCAAGCCATCTTTTCTGCCTCAGATTCAATTCCTTCTACTTGAAAATATATTGAAGGCTCTTATGTTCCGTGAATATATCCACATGGACCACATATAAACAATGACGCCAAATTTTCAATGCAAATACCACCGCCGCAAGTTCTAAATCATGTGTTGGATAGTTCTTTTCATGATTCTTTAGTTTTCTACAAGAATAAGCTATCACCTTTCCATGTTGCATTAATACACATCCAAGATCGATTCTTAAAGCATCACAATATACCACAAATCCATCTCTACTCTCTGGTAGAGTTAACACAGGTGCCGTAGTCAATCTTGCTTTCAATTCCTGAAAACTCTTTTCACAAGCATCTGACCATTGGAACTTAATTGCCTTCTGCGTCAATTTAGTCAACGGAGAGGCAAGAGTAGAAAACCCCTCCACAAACTTTATGTAATACCCAGCTAAGCCTAAGAAACTGCGAATATCTGTTGGAGTTGTAGGTCTCGGCCAATTTTTCATAGCTGAAATCTTCTGAGGATCAACCTTAATTCGCTCACTAGAGACTACATGACCCAAGAATATAACCGATTTAAGCCAAATTTCACACTTTGAAAACTTTGCATATAACTGGTGCTGATGTAGGGTTTGCAGAACTACCCTGAGATGATCGGCATGGTCTTCTCGACTTCGTGAATATACAAGAATATCGTCAATAAACACTATCACAAAAGAGTCGAGGAATGGCTTAAAAACTCGATTCATAAGATCCATGAAGGCTGCTGGGGCATTTGTTAGCCCAAAAGACATCACCAGAAACTCAAAATGCCCATACCGGGTCCTAAAAGCTATTTTCGGAATATGCCGCTCCCTGATCTTCAATTGGTGATACCCGGATCGTAAATTAATTTTGGAGAAATACCTAGCACCTTGCAATTGGTCAAACAAGTCTTCTATCCTTGGCAGTGGGTACTTATTTTTGATTGTTACCTTATTAAGTTGTTGATAGTCAATACACATTCTCAGTAACCCATCTTTCTTTCTTACAAAAAGGACCGGTGCGCCCCAAGGCGACACACTCGGCCGGATAAAACCCTTTTCTAACAAATCTCTTAATTGTTCCTTTAGCTCCTTCAATTCTGCCGGTGCCATTCTGTAGGGTGGAATAGATATAGGATGTGTATCTGGCATCACATCAATCCCAAAATCAATCTCCCTGTCTGGTGGGATCCCAGGGAGTTCATCCGAAAAGACTCCCGGAAATTCATTCACAATAGGCACGGACTCAAGTGTAGATGCCTCGACATCGCTGTCCGTAACCCGAACCAAATGGTAAATACATCCCTTATTGATCATCTTTGTTGCCTTAAGGTAAGCAATATACCTATCCTTCGGCACTACATCGTCACCTTTCCACTCAATAACTGGCTCATTTGGAAATTCGAACCTAACAGTTCTGGTTCCGTGATCAAGCTTGGTAAAATAAGAATAAAGCCAATTTATCCCCATTATCACATCAAAATCGACAATTCTCAATTCAATAAGATTGGCCACGGTGTCTCGACCATGCAATATGACAACACAATCCCTATAAACCTGCGCGGCCAAAATAGACTCACCAACAGGAGTTGATACAGAGAACGGGTCATAAAGCTGTTCTAGTTCTATCCCAAATTCCATAGCAACATAAGGTGTGACATATGACAAAGTGGAACCTGGATCAACAAGAGCATATACATCATGAGATTGGACAGTCAATATACCTGTGACAACATCTAGAGAAGCCTCTGAATTTTGGTGACCCCTCATAGCATAGAAACGGCCAGATCCTATCGAACTGTGTGCTCAACCCCTAGCTGCACCATGCCCTACAGGCGTTGGAGTGCCTCGAGCTGGAGGAGGTGCTGCGGATGTAGTAGCTGCAGAAATGGCTGGTTGTACTATGCCCCTACCCGCACCCTGGCGGGACGAACGACAAACCCCTCTGAATGTGACCCCTCAATCGGCATCCGTAGCATATAGGTAGGTCCATGTAGCATATTCCTATGTGCATCTTTCCACACCTAGGGCATGGGGGCTTCCTCTACTGCTGGAATCTACCACCATGACGACCCTTCTGACTGGATCCCCTGTTGCCCTAACTGGGCCTGAAACGGCTCCACTACTACTGCTGACTGGGCCCCGATGGCGGTGCACTAGCCGAAGACTGAGAAAAGGACTGTGATGGCCCTGACGACCCTCCTCTAAATTTTGACTTGCCACCACCTGAAGAACCACCAAACTTGCCCGTAGATCGGGCCTTATTACTACCCTCTCACTCTATTTTGTTCCTTAATTTTCAGGTCTCTGTGGCTTGAGCGAATGCCACCATCTTTCCATAGTTCATATCAGAATTCAAGGCAGCTGTAGTAGCCTCATTAATTACCAAAGGACAAAGGCCCTGTACAAATCGGCGAACTCTAGCCTCCAAAGTGGGCAGCATGTAAATAGCATATTTAGACAGGTATGCGAATCTCATATGGTAATCCCACACACTCAGGCTACGTTGCTTCAGGTTCTCAAACTCAGCAGCATGGGCTGCCTTAGTCTCGGCAAGCAAGAAATGATCAATGAAGGCATCGGCAAATTCACCCCACCTCGCCGGAGATCTACCTTCTCCACGGGACTCCTCCCATAGTTCAAACCAAGAATATGCCACCGCTTTCAGGCAGTAGGAGGCCAATTCCACTGCCTCTGTCTCAGTAGCACGCATGACTCGGAGAGTCTTGTGCATCTCATCGATGAAATCCTGGGGATCTTCCTCTGGGTTAGTACCCGTAAAAACTAGAGGATCCAACTGGAGAAACCTGTTCACCCTAGAACCAGTAGAATCCCCTGGCTGACTGGAAGAAGTGGGTGCAACATTTGACCTCTGGGTCTGGGAAGCCACTATTTGAGCCAACATCTGTATGGCTCCCCTAAGATCAACATCAGTAACACCATAATCAGAAGCTAGAACTGGAGGTGGAACTGGTATATCAGTTGGAGGGACTATTGCACCCTCAGTAGGTGTAGGGACAGGTCCGGTCTGATCAGTTGTAGTAGAGTCAGGCAGTGTAGTAGCTGGAGGAATATTCTCACTCCTCGGGTGCTCACCCGCATCATCAATTACAGGATCAACTGTCACTCCTGGGGTGACATTGGCTCTTTGGCCAGTTCTTGCCTTCTTCTTAGGTGCCATGTACTGAAAATTAGAGCAACTCAGAAGTTAAAGAAGGAACAATCTTACAACAAGCTTTATCGCACGATCAAGAACATGAAAGAAGGGTATTATTCCTAAATGCCCATGTAGCATCCTAATTATAGATGTGGTAGACAACACACCAATAATAATGACTCTACTGGATACGGCTCCGAGATATCCTAGGACACTTTAAAACCTTAGGCTGTGATACCAAGTTTGTCACGCCCTAAAACCGAGGAGCGCGACCGGCGCTCAACTGAGTGAACCCGACCGAGCCAGCCTGTTAGATTTTATTCTACCCAAACTCATCCATGAA
Organism: Nicotiana otophora; assembly: GCA_000715115.1. Classification (NCBI taxonomy): domain Eukaryota; kingdom Viridiplantae; phylum Streptophyta; class Magnoliopsida; order Solanales; family Solanaceae; genus Nicotiana; species Nicotiana otophora. The sequence goes on from AWOL01S0006280.1 coordinate 105,683, forward strand.
TAGAGATAATACATATTATCATTAATTAGACGAAAATGTGTTCATATCTACAATACCAATTCATTTCCAATAGTTTCATCATTTTTAAAGTCTCAAATGGACAAGTAACACGTCCACATCATAACATAGTTTGTCTTTTCCCAATACCAATACACAACCCACACTATGTCTACAGAGCCTCTATAGATAAAGAAGACTACAATGATAATACTGGCAACAAGGCCCCGGCTATACCTCAAACTGAATACACAAAGTACAAAAGATACATGACCCCGGAATGAAGTGGGGCTCACCAAATCAGCTGGGAAGAAGGTGTAATGCTATCACTGATCAATATCTCCTGCTGTGGAACAACCTGCATCCATTTAAAGATGCAACGCTCCCGGCAAAAGGGACGTTAGTACCATCGAATAGCACTAGTATGTATAACTAAACAGTTTCTCAATAGATTGACAAATAATACAAACAAGATTATAATAATATCAATGAAAGCCTTAATTAATATCAAACCTCAATTTAGGATCACGACAGTGTTCAAATTAATTTCCATATCTCATATTAGGAGATCTTTAGTATCGATATACCATTGTCCACAATACCATTATTCACAATACCAGTACCACCGTACCCTTAGCACGTAGTCCAATCACGATCCGATCGTCTAGGACATCTCATTAGAGACATCAACCACAATTGCTCTCAATATCAATACCACTGTCTTTAACACGGAGTCCGATCATGACCCGATCGGCTAGGCTATCCATTAGGGACATCAACCACAATTACCATTTCAATTATAATTTCCAGAACAACCACCACCATGTGTGCGGCATGGTATCCGATCACAACCCGACCGGCTAGGCCGTCTTATTTGAGACATCAACCTTTTTACATCAATCATCTCATTTCATATTACTTTCACATCTTTTCATTTCATTGGCACTAATGGCCATAATTATAAGATCATTCTTGGCACGTTGGCCATATTCAATATTTCATGCTCAGTTTATCAATTTCAAATATCATTATCATCATCAACAACAAATACAATTCTAAGAGAAGAGTTTAGCCAACATACCTCAATTGTGCTTTCTTTAAATTACTACAACGTTCCAAAAATTCTAGCAATCCCAATCTATTTGAGACATAACAAAATTGAACCATAATTAGGAAGATATTCATGGTCTCGGCTCATTTGAGCATTTTATCAAATACTAAGTGTGGATTAAGGTTTAAAGGTCTTTTTATGGAGGATTCCATCATCCCACAACCCAATATTTACCATGCTTAGTTCAACAATCTTCCTACACCCCTTGATATCACATGCATGTAAAATAATCAACTCTCATGCCCAAACATTATCTTGCTAATTACACATTTCCAGATGATTGCGAAATTAGGGTTTAGGGTGTAGAATCTTACCTCTAGGATGAATACCTAGTGAGCTTGCCTTATTAATCTTCCAAAACATGAGTAAGAATAGAAGAACAATATTAGAGAACACTTTCTCACTCTAGGGCACCCTCTCTCACTCTAAAATGTCAGATAATAGCTCAAAAATGACCCAAAGGGTGTATTTAACAAAATAGGGTCGGGTTTTATAAGCTCCGGCACAGGTTCTACGGTCGCATATGCAATCGCATAATGGTTATGCGGATCGCATATCGGTCGCATAATTGGTGTCCAAAATGACCAAAAATCTGCCTGAGTCTGCGGTCACTATGCGGTCCACATAACGTTTTTGCGGTCGCATAATCGACCGCATAATTGCTTCCAACAGACCCAAACAACTGCGTCACTCTGCGACCATTATGCGGTCCGTAGAGTGATTCTACGATTGCATAATGGACTACCGAAATGCATAGTTCCTCCAAAACTATTCCTTTACTTTCCTGTGCATTGTTCAACCCAAAAGGTCTACAATCCTCAAACACGTAATCCTAGTCCGGCACCACGAAACATTATTTTCTTTGCAAATTTTACCGGGCTTTACACTTAAGTTCTTCAAAGAATTTCGGGGTGTTACAGTACACTAAGGTACCAAGGGCGATTATGTGTTCCAGACGTAGATAGTCTCCGGGAAAGAATCATGACCGAGGCTCATTGTTCCAGTTATTCCATGCACGTAGGTTCTACAAATATGTATCATAATCTTAAAGAAGTCTATTGGTGGAATGATATGAAGAGGAATGCAGCGGACTTTGTGGCCAAATATCTAATTTGTCAGCAAGTGAAGGTCGAACACCAAAGGCCTGGTGGGTTGGCACAGAACATAGAAATTCCAATGTGGAAATGGAAAATAATTCATACAGATTTCTTTGGTAGGATTAACACGCACTCCGTGCAAGTTTGACTCAATTTGGGTGATTGTGGATCGACTCACGAAATAAGCACACTTTTTACCAGTTAAATCTACCGACACAGCGGAGCAGTATGCTCAATTGTATATCAAAGAAATAGTCAGGTTGCATGGCACTCCAGTTTCCATCATATCTGAATGGGGAGCACAATGTACTGCTAACTTTTGGAAGAACTTTCAGCAAGGTTTGGGTACTCAGGTGAATCTTTGTACTTCCTTTCACCCGCAGACTAACAGACAGGCAGAGCGGACTATTCAGACGCTCGAGGATATGTTGCGTGCTTGTGCTCTTGACTTGAAGGGTAGTTGGGATAATCATCTTCCACTCATAGAGTTTGCTTATAACAACAACTTTTATGCTAGTATTCAGATGGAACCATTTGAGGCATTATATGGTAGGAGATGTAGATCTCCCATTGAGTGATTCGAGATTGGGGAAGCAGAGTTGATAAGGCCATACCTCATGCATCAGGCTAGGGAAAATGTTAAGATCATTAAGGAGCGGTTGAAGACTGCTCAGAGTCGTCAAAAATCCTATTAGGACGTTCGTCGTAGAGACTTAGAGTTCAAGGAAGATGATTGGGTATTCTTGAAGGTTCCCCCCATGAAGGGTATAATATGGTTTGGAAGGAAAGGGAAATTGGGTACGAGGTATGTCGGACCGTACAGAATCATTCAGAGGATCAGTGAGGTAGTGTACAAGCTTGAGCTACCACCTGAGATGTCATTAGTGTACCCGGTATTCCATGTTTCTATGTTGAAGAAGGTAGTTGGAGATCCGTCAGCTATTGTGCCAGTTGAGACCATTGAGGTTAATGAAGAACTGTCATATGAAGAAATTCCAATTGCCATTCTTGATAGGCAAGTCCGAAAGTTGGGGAATAAAGAAATTTCCTCCATGAAGGTGTTGTGGCAAAACCAGCAGGTTGAAGAGGTTACTTGGGTGGCCGAGGAAGAGATGAAAAAGAAGTATCTTTACATGTTTGTATAAGCTATGTAACCTTTCTATAAAACTATCGCCTATGGATTCTTGTATCACTTGTTCAGTTAATGTAAAGGTGATTCTTTCGAAATATATTGCATGTGAGGCCACAATTGGTGTTGTTTTGTGCTATGTTACGTCGTTGGATTATGTATATTTTGTTAGGATGTGTTTCCGGGGTTCTCTGGCAGGTGGATAGGCCCAGTCACAAGGGAGACTCCGGTAAAAGTTTTGGAAATTTAGGGAGTTAGCCAAATTTGGAAACTACTAGTGAGTGTGAATTAATAGTTGGGCCACATTTGATGCTAATAACAGATTTTGACCCTCATTCGATGACGAATTATCCTAAGTGGGGGAGAATGTAAGGCCCCATAAGATTTTGCAAAGGAAAATAATTTTTCGCGGCTCGGACTTTTTGGGTTGAACAATGCACTGGAAAGTAAAGGAAAAAAAATTGGGCAGAAGAAATGCACTTCTGCGGCCCGCTATGTGGCCGCAGAATCACTCTGTGGACCGCATAATGGTTGCAGAGTGAGATAATCTTTTGGGCTATTTTTGATGTCATTTTCGCGGCCAATTATGTGACCGCAAAACCATTTTGCGGACCGCACTTTGATCGCATATCCGGATTTGAGATGTTTTGGAGGGAGGTTCTGCGGTGCATTATACGACCGCAGAACAAGTCTGCGGGCCGCATAATGACCGCAAATCGAGTCAGTTTTGCCCAGTTCTGGAAGGAAATTATGTGTCCTATTCTGCGGACCGCATAAGCATTATGCAACTGCATACCCTGTTCCAGAGCATCATTTTTGAGTTTTTATAACCCGACCATACTTCGTTAAATAGACAATTTGTACCACTTTTGAGCTAAAATCTGATATTTTGAGGGCGAGGGAGTTCCCTAGAGTGGGAGAGTGATCTTCAACAATTTGTTCTTTAATTCTTGCTCGAATCTTTGAAGATTAACAAGTAAAACTCACTAGTTCTTCATCCTTGAGGTATGATTCTACCCCCTAGCCCTTAATTTCGAGATTTATCTAAGAATAGGTAATTAGAAAGACAACTCTTGGGTATGGGAGCTGTTATCTTACATGCATGTGTTATCAAAGAATGTGGGAAGGTTGTGAGCTAAAAATTGTAGAGAATGGGTTGAGGAATGATGGAATCTTTCACAAAAGGGCCTTAAAAACATTAATGCACACCTAGTGTTTGATAATGTGCTCAAATGAGCTAGAATCATGACCATCTTCCTAATTTTGGTCCAACTTGTTATATTTCTAAAATAGATCGACGTTGCTAAGAATTCCGGAATGTTTTAGAGTTTAATGAAGCTCAATTGATGTATGTTGGCTAAACCCTGTTCTTCTTAGAATCGAATCCCACGGTGTTCATGTAATTGGTGTAAGTCCCAAATTGATCATAATAGAATTGGCTATTCCGAATGTGTTTGTGTTGAAGGATATATGCTCAATATGTATTGTAAATGCTTCATCATATCACCTTATCATTGAGAATGTGTTCAAAACATGGAATATGTGTTAAAAATGTTAAGACTTCAAGTCAAGATCGAAATAAAGGTTGTTATGCCAAATTGTATGAAAAGCCTCTATGTGCCTAAGATTCCCAAATTACTCATATGTGAATTTAATGTCTTGAATGGGAAGACTTATTGTTGTTGATAATGATAATGATATTTGAATGTTGAAAGGGGAACTGGAATTATGAAATACGGCCAAGTACCAAGAATGACCTTATAATTGTGGCCACTAGTGCCAATGAATCGAAAGGTTATGAAAGAAGTATGATGTGAGATGATTGACTGAAAAGGTAATGTCTCGGGTAAGACGGCCTAGCCGATCGGGCCATGATCGGATGCCATGCCGCACACATGGTGGTGACTGTGCTTGAAATTATAATGAAATTGTAGTTTTGGTTGATGTCTCAAATGAGATGATCTAGCTGATTTGTTCGTGATCGGACTCCATGTAAGAATACAGTGGTATTGTGAATTATGGTATATAGGTACTAAAGATCACCCAACCTAATAACATGGAAATTGACTTGAAAATTTATGTGATCCTTAACTTGATGTTTTAGTATTATTTGAAACTCTTATTGAATTCTTGACTGTTTCTCCCTTGTATTATTATTCATTCTGTTGAGATGGTGCTTAGTTTTACATACTAGTACTATTCGACAGTACTAACGTCCCTTTTGCCAGGAGCGCTACATCTTTAAATGGATGCGGGTGGTTCCATAGCAGGCAGTGTTGATCAGCGATAGTGGTACATCCTCTTCCTAGCAGACTTGGTGAGCCCCACTTCATCCTGGGGTCACGTATTGTATCTTTTATTCATATTATTATCACGTCTTGAGGTATAGCCGGGGCCTTATTGCCGACACTATCATAACACTCTTTTGTATCTTTTAGAGGCTTCGTAGACACTATGTGGGTTGTACATGGGTGCTAGAAAAGTGATACAAGTTATGTTGTGTTTGGATCACTTGTTCCACTCAAACTATAAGAATATGTGTATTTTGAGACTTATAAGTGAAGTAACTAATGAAATGATTTAGTATTGTGTACATGATCTCCCTACTGTCTAATTAACGAAATTATGTCTTCTCTTGTTCATGGGTGCGTTGGGTAGAAAACGTCTAACAAGCTTGCTTGACCGGGTTCACCCGATTGTGCGTCGATCGTGCTTTCTGAGTTGGGGCATGACAGCGAACGCAAAGAAGAAATACTCAGCTCTAGATATTCCCCTACGCGATCGCACCTCCAACTTCGCGATCGCGAAGAACATTTGGTGCACCAGACATCAGTAGAAACCAGCAATGTAGATATGAAGCAAAATGGTCCGAAATCAATCTGAATCATGTCCGAGCCCCTCGGGACCCTGTTCGAACATACCAACAAGTACCATAATATAACTCGGACCTACTCGAGGTCTCGAATCACCAGTAACAACATCAAAACCGCGAATCGTGCCTCAAATCGAACTTAATGAACTTTGAATCTTTAAACTTCCAAAACTCGTACCGAACCTTATCAAACCAACTCGGAATGGACTCAAATTTTGCACACAAGTCCCGAATAACATAACGAAGCTATTCTAATTCCAAGAACCACAATTCAAACTTGATATCATCAAAGTCAACTCCCGATCAAACTCATGAACATTCCAAACCTTCAAATTGCCAAGTTTCGCCAATAAGTGCCGAAACCTTCTAGAAAAATCCAAATGCAAATCCGGGCATACACCCAAGTCCAAAATCACCATCCGGACCAAACAGAACCATCAAAACTCTAATCCGAGGTCAAATACTCAAAAGTCAAACTTGGTGAACCATTCCAACTTAAAGCTTCCTAGTTGAGAATCTTTCTCCCAAATCAATTATGATTAACCTGAAAACCAAAATCGACAATTCACACAAGTCATAATACATCATATAAAGCTACTCAAGACTTCAAACAGCTGAACGGAATGCAAATGCTCAATACGGTCGGTCGAGTCATTGTATTCTCCCTCACTTAAACATACGTTCATCCTCGAATGTGCCAGAGTCGTTCCAAAGCTATCAAATTGCCGTGTAACCTTACCATGCACATACCCAGCAGTGATCCAACGTCACTGTCACGCCCCAAACCTTAAGGGATGTGGCCAGCACCCGGTACGATAGTCGGCCCGAGCGTACCACTCTGTAACTATAAACTCTAGAGGAATAACCCTCAACCTACGCCGATCAGACCGTATTCTGAATCATCTGAAAATA
>AWOL01S0006282.1:0-18597 GCA_000715115.1 Nicotiana otophora
GTCCTGGCCCGTTTAGCCGTTTGGCCCGCGGTCCCGGGCCGGTCTCGGGCCTGGACCGGCCCACTTGCCAGCCTTAAGCAAAACATAGAAGATAAGTCAAGTATGAGAATCTTGAAGATTTGGAGAGTAAAATGTTAATTCAAATTAGTAACACAACTTTATGTTTGGGAGTTTATATATGGAGGTTGGTTGAATAGCTTCTTTAATTTTTTGGATTATTCATTTTCTCAAGCTTTATGTTTGAATCATTCTACGTGTGGTTAATGGAGATGGTTAATATTCTTTATTAGATGATGATTACGCAGTTTATATTATTCATGCATAATGTTTTAATCTAAGATCTTAGTTCTTTTGTTTTTCAGCAATGAGATATTCTTCAATAGAGCTAAGGTTCAAAATACAAATAAAGTAAATGTTTTCACGACTATACCATCCAATTTAATTTGGTTTGAGTTAATTCATCTTTCATGGCTACATATTGTGAGCACCTAATTTTTGACTATATTTGATTTTTTATCACCTTCTACGATGTAAATAATTTCAGAAATTTAATATATATATTTTAGCTTTGTTATATATATATATAGGGTAAAAATTAATAATAATTTAAAAGTTTAATTATTACTATTACTATTATTTTTATTTTTATTTTTATTTTTAAATAATATGAATTAAAAACCGAAAATAATTAAATTGTTTTTAAAAAAAAACAAATTTCGGATGGGAATTAAAAAAATAGTAAAAGTAGAACTATAAAATTAAAAAGTAAAAGTAAAAGCAGGTAGAAATTATTTAACAAAAAAAGTAAAAAAAAGTAGAAAATTAAAAAAATAAAAGTAAAAGAATGGGAAAATTTAAAAAATAAAAAGTAAAATAAAGTTGAAATTAAAAAGTAAAAGTAAGGGTAGCTGAAAAAAAAAGTAAAATAAGTGGGAAATAAAAAAAAGTATAAAATTGGGAATTTAAATATAATAAAAGTAAAAAAAGTAAAAAATTAAAAAAAAAAGTAAAGGAAAGTGGGGAATTATTTTTAAAAAATAATTTTAAAAAATGGGAAGTGGAAATTCTTTTTAGTTAGAAATAAAAAAATAAAAAATAAAAAAATAAAAATCTGATAATTCCGAAAAGAATTTCTATAAATAGAATAGAAAGTGTGAGGATAAAAAGGAGAGAGAAAAAAAAATAGGGAGGAAGGAATTGAGAGAAATTTATTTTCTTCTTCTAGGATAAGGAAATTTTTACTCATGTCATTCTTTCTTCGTCTTTCTTTCGAAAACTCCAGCAAAATCACCCTCCCCCCCCCCCNCATAGGGTCTCCACTCCCTAGTTGAAGTTATTTTGGACATAGGGTCTCCTCACCCTAGTTGATGAGTTTCCAACATAGGGTCTCCACTCCCTAGTATGAGAATCTTGAAGATTTGGAGAGTAAAATTTTAATTCAAATTAGTAACACAACTTTATGTTTGGGAGTTTATATATGGAGGTTGGTTGAATAGCTTCTTTAATTTTTTGGATTATTCATTTTCTCAAGCTTTATGTTTGAATCATTCTACGTGTGGTTAATAGAGATGGTTAATATTCTTTATTAGATGATGATTACGAAGTTTATATTATTCATGCATAATGTTTTAATCTAAGATCTTAGTTCTTTCGTTTTTTAGCAATGAGATATTCTTCAATAGAGCTAAGGTTCAAAATATAAAAAAGTAAATGTTTTCAGGACTATACCATCCAATTTAATTTGGTTTGAGTTAATTCATCTTTAACGGCTACATATTGTGAGTACCTAATTTTTGACTATATTTGATTTTTTATCACCTTTTACTATGTAAATAATTTCAGAAATTTAATATATATTCTTTAGCTTTGTTACACACACACACACACACACACACACACACACACACACGGTAAATATTAATAATAATTTAAAATTTTAATTATTAATATTAGTATTATTTTTATTTTTATATTTATTTTAAATAAAATAAATTAAAAACCGAAAATAATTCCATTGATTTTTTTAAAAAATAAATTTCGGATGGGAATTAGAAAAAATAGTAAAAGTAGAAAGATAAAATTAAAAAGTAAAAGTAAATGTAGGTAAAAATGTTTTATAAAAAAAGTAAAAGAAAGTGGAAAATTAAAAAAATAAAAGTAAGAGAATGGGGAAATTTAAAAAATGAAAAGTAAAATAAAGTTGGAATTAAAAAATAAAAGTAAGGGTAGCTGAATTTTTTTTAAAAAAAAAGTAAAATAAGTGGGAAATAAAAAAAATAAAAAAGAAAAGTAAAATAAGTGGGAAATAAAACAAGAAAAGTATAAAAGTGGGAATTAAATATAATAAAAGTAAAAAAAGTAAGAAATAAAAATATAAAAGTAAAGAAAAGTGGGGAATTATTTTTTTAAAAAATTAAGAAAAATAGGAAGTGGAAATGCATTTTAATTAAAAAAGAAAAATTTGAAAATTCCGAAAAGAATTTCTATAAATAGAATAGAAATGTGAGGAAAAGAAGGAGAGAGAGAAAAAAATAGAGAGGAAGGAATTGCGAGAAATTTATTTTCTTCTTCTAGGATAAGGAAATTTCTACTCGTGTCATTCTTTCTTTGTCTTTCTTTCGAAAAATCCAGCAAAATCACCCTCCCCCCCCAACAAAAAAAACAAATAGCCTTAAAACCCAGCAAAAACAAGCAACTAAATCACCGGTCTTGCAAGGTCGATCGGGGTTGCAAGTCGCGATTTGTTGTTCGAGGTTTCGTGGCCAGTGAAAGCTCGAGTCAACACTCGTCGAATTGTTTAGCGCTCTTGTAATTTCATCTCTGTTAATTTATATCAAAGGTCCGTTATTTTACTTTCTTCACTGATTATAATTGTCCATTTACCTTCTTGTCTGTTGGTGTGATTATTGGGTAGCATGAAATAGTAGTTCACTCTATTGATATTTGGATCATTTGAATCTGATTGTTTCCTTGTTCATATGTTTATTGGACCATGATGTTAACTTTAGAGTTGCAAAGTTTTGTTTTGAGTTGATTTAACCGGATAAAGAGTCTATTAAATCACTGTAATTTGGCTTGTTTACTAATTTTATTCATGAGATTGTGGTGTCATTAGTTTTGTTTAAGAAATGTACATAATATAGGATAATGAGTTGGATAATTTGCTTGGGCCACGATTTGTTTCTAAGAAAATTGGTTTTTGGGTTGTTAGAGAAGAAAAGATTTTGGGCCAAAAGATTTAGTCTCATCAGGCCCAAAGTAATAAATAACATAGTTGGCACATCTTTCTCTAACTAGTCCACTTTTCTATAAATAATAAATCTAATTCTTCCATAAATAATTACATACCTCATGACCTTACAATAATCTCAAAATTAGTAATTGAATAATATTCGAACATCGTAGCTTGCTTTAGGCGCGATTAATAATAAATTATCGTGACTGTGGGTACGGTTCCCGTGACATGGTCACAATACGTAATCCCCAATTCGAGTGTGTGTTTCACGTGACTCGACCACAACTTCAAACAATAATAAATAAAATTAAACGCGTTGTAGATTGCAGGTGCGTTTCACGTGACGTTATTTGCGATGTGTGTAAACAACGAGTGTACGATAAAGTAACTCGTCTAATATTAATTCCATAAAAGTTTAAAATGCAGTAATGTAATAAAAGCGGTAAAAGGAATAAAAATGCACATATAGGTTTAAAACATATATTAAATTAAATAACTAGGCCAATTATTAATAGTTGAGCGACCGTGCTAAAATCACAAAACTCGGGAGTGCCTCACACCTTCTCTCGGGTTAACAGAATTCCTTACCCGGTCTTCTGTGTTCGAGACCATAAATAAGAGTCAATTTTCTTCGATTTGGGATTCTAAAATAAATCGGTGACTTGGGACACCATAAATTATTTCAAGTGGCGACTCTAAAAAATAAATAAATAATCCCAATTCGATTAATATCACTTAAATTGGAAAAACTCCCTTATCCCTGCGGGAAAAAAGAGATGTGACAGCTCTGCTGGGGAAACGAACCGAGAACTTCTGGTTCAGGGTTCAGAATTCGAGCTTAGATGACTTTTGTACTTGGCTTCTGTTTATTATCTGATTTTTTACTTGCTTGAGCCTAATATGCTAAATGCCGTTTTTTACCGCTTTGATATTATATGAACTGTATATAAACTGTTACGAAACTCTCTTCTCTTTGAGTCTTCTAAATCTTCTGGGAAGCGTGCGCTTCGCGTGGCTTCTTTTCTGTTAGAGTCATACCCCTAATTTTAGAATGAGGATCGGACAAGTTGCAAAGCCGGTGAAGCTTCTGTATTCCCGGTACACTGCCCCCTCCTCCCCATCTCGAGTTGTCTACTCGGGTAAGCCAGGTCTAGAACAACCCACCCATGATCGAAACCTAGAATAACATAGCCTCATGCCGGATCCCTAGTAGGAACGTTTATTTGTATCACGTGCATTTGACTTTGGGGACTCAACACAGGGGTTGGATCCGTCTAGGACAAGTGTACCCAATATAAAGGACCATCCTGATGCATTTTACATGCTACTTGTGCATTTGTTTATTTCGGTTTGCATGTTGACTAGCTTCTAGAATAGGAAAAGAAAATATAAAAACAAAAACAAAAACAAAGAGTGAGGTAGGAGAGAAAATAAATTTACCCGGTTTTGAAAATCCAAGTATTTGAAAAGTACTAAAACTCTGCCGAAATTTTGAAAAAAAAAGTCATTTTCAAAATAAGTCATGTTTTCCTATTGCGCCAAAATCGATCGAACTACGCGGGTCTGATTCTCACCAGATGTGAGATACGTAGGCAAACCTCATAAGTTCCGGCCCCAATTTTTAAAAATTCAAAAAATAATATTCTTTTAATTCATTCTTTAAGAGTCTTTTCTTAGAAAAATACAAACAAATAAAAAAACAAAAAAAAAACTTTAAAACCAAAAATATTCTTCTTTGTAGAAGTCTTTCATTTGAAAAAAGAAAACAAATCAAATCAAAATCCAAAAAACTATTTTCTACCTTTTTTTATAAGTCTTTCTCCCAAAATTCAAAAGAAAAATCAAAATCTAAAAAAATATTTTCTTTCTTTTGAAATGTACAAAAAAAAAAAATCAAAATTCAAAAATATTTTATTTCTTATTTAGAAGTCTTTCTTTCAATAGTTCCCAAAAATAAAAATAAAGTAAAAATAAATCAAAATCGAAAAAAAACAATTAAAAATATTTCCGTTGCTATGAGATTTTGTCGGATTATTTGTATATGAGTAAAAAAAGAGTTAGTTTGTATATTTTATTTCGTATTTTCCCGAACTACGCGAGATCTAGTTCATGCGGCGTCATGACACGTAGGCAATCCCCATCGGATTCGATCATAGCTATAAACAAATTGAGTGAAAAAATAAACCGAAAAAAATGAGTGAAAAGGATAGAAAAGAGTGACAAAAAAATAACAGAGAAAAAAAAGAGAAAGAAAAAGAAATCAAGATATGAAAAACAAATTCAAAAAAAAAAAAATCTCCCGAGATGGAATCAGTTCACCCATATTGGTGAATCATTCTCGAGCTTATTCTAAAAGCTAGTCATGCTAGATCTACTGCAGCCATTACCCCCGAACAGGCCAAACCCCGAGTCCCCCTTGCACCGAGCTGATGTTTGATGTAAATACCACTCCGGAGTAGTGGGACATGATACTGAAGATCGTTGGACTCTCAAAAGAGCAGTGGAAGAAAAGGACCCTAATATAACGAACAATCATCTGCCTACTCACACCAATGTGCCATTAGTCAGAATGATTTGTGAAGATGATTCGGCACGGAAGGCCATTGCATCCATTGCCGAGATAGAAGAAAAGCTAAAAACGGTCGCCAAGCCTGAAAGTTTCCCATCAGACGGGAGTCTCGGTAGCCAATCTTGTTATCCTTTCTGCGTCTGGATTATCTCAGGGTATGATCTCGATGTTTTACTTTATTGTCTTACTTTTCGATGTAAACCCTTCTAACTTCAAAATTCAAAAAAAATAAAAAAAATAAAAAAAGTCAAATGAAATTAATATTTCATTGCCTAGGAATGTCTATTTTTTTAATCTTGTCACTTTCCTTATTCTCTTTTCAGTTTTGATTCATGCAGATTTTAATAACATGACATGCTTGCGGACTTCATGACTAGATCCTAAAACTCTGTCAGAGTTCGAATTAATGAATCAAGAAGCAGAATGCAATGAAAATGAGGTTAAGGAAATAAAACAAAAAATCGGAACAGTATGAGAATAAGCCTATGCCAAGCCCGATTGAAACCTGCAGAAGTTGCAATTCCCTCTCTCCGGGTCATTGTCGAAGCCGAGATTGAGGATAATGATTGGGTCATGAACCGATTGGAATAATTGACACTAATTGATAAAAAATGATTGGCCACAATTTTGCCACAGGCAGTTGTACCAACAAAGAGTAGCTCGTGTCTATAAAAAGAAAGTGCGGCCCATGAAATTTGAAATAGAACAACTCATTGTGAGACATATCCTCCCACCTCATGAAAAAGCTAAAGAAAAATTGGCTCCAAATTGTAAAGGCTCATACATTGTAACGAAAGTACTGCAAAAGAGAGTGTTGTACCTGGAAAACAATAAAAGAAATGTCTCTGAAACTAGTGTCAACACGGATGTAGTCAAAAAGTCCTATGTTTGACCCTCTATGTGGCATTAATGTTCTCTGATTAGTATGACGAAGGCTTTTATTCTCGCTATCCAAATATCATTAACCCTTTTGCTAACCATTTTGAGTCGGTTACCTTTCTTTGATTACCCTCTTTAGAACTTGAAGATGTTATTAAAAAAAGAAACAAGAAAGAAAAAAGAGAAGAAAAACAAAACAAAGATGGAAAAAAAAGAAAAAAAAAGAAAAAAAAGAAAGAAGAATAAAAAGAAAACAAAAAAAAAATCCAAACAAGTTCATTTTCCTTGAACTACGTTCGACTTGATTCCGAAAGGATACATAGACAGCCTCTCTCTGGGGTTTAGTTACACCAAAATAAAAATCCACAATTCCCTAAAAGTGAATCTGGGCAGATGTTATAATGGGTTGGCGATGGTTTTGTCTGAAAGGTTCCAAAGTTGTAATTTAATCCAAATCCTTTTTCACCCAAGTCTTTTTCAAAGTTCTTCCGATCAAGCAGCGAGAATATTCAAGAATTGAAGGATGCAACCACTTGGAACTGATACAACCAAATGAGAGAAATAAAACGAGAGAGTCTTAATGGTGAAAACCTTCGCGGGCACCGTAAGGTGATGGTAAATAGAAAAATTAAAATGAGAGAGTCTTGTTAGTGAAAACTCGTAAAGAGCACTATAAGGCGATGGTAAGAAGAGAAATGAGAGAGGTTGGCTAGAGAAAACCCGCAAAGGGCGCCACTGACCGAAAATGGGATCCTCACAGCCATCGGCATCGACAGAGTCCCGGCAAGATTTCTCAATTTTGAGGTATAAGTTATGATGAATTTCTGAGAGTTGGACGGTTTACGCAGATCAGACATCCAGTCCAAGAGGCATGTCATGTTCATTGAAGTCCGCATGCACTACAGATAAGTCCGTTTTTTTTTTCTCTTTCCCCGACAAGGATACCTCTTGTTTAAATTCATTTGTCCATTCCATTGCTTGTTTTTCTTTGAATCCCTTTCGGTCTAACTCTATTCCGAAACTAAGACAAAGAAAGGATGGCAAGATTGATTTACAAGGTTTTTGTCTGGTACGAGCCAATATTCAAGAAGGCACCCAGCCTCGGCAGGTGCATCGAGTCGACTCCGACTGGTCATGATGGCCGATGTTTCAAAATCAAAACTCCTGAAAAGAAAGGAAAATCAAAGTCGAATGCCCACAAAGGCAAAATAAAGTTGAAAGGTTAAGTCCCACGTGACTAACCGTCATGGCAAAGTCTGGAAAAGCCAAAGTTACTGAAACAATCAAGGCCACAAAACCAACCACCGTTTCAAACTAACAAATTGTTTTTTTTGTTTGAAAAAATACGAAACAGGTGCAATCCAAAAGCAACCTTACAAGAATCAGGTACAACCAAATAGAAATTGCGCAAAGGCTAGAAACAGTTTTGCATCAACCACTCCAAAAGGGAAGTCTCCTCCAAAACTTCATTCCCGCATTTACTCATTCTCTGAAATAAAAAAGAAAACAAAATGATGATGAAAAGAAAAAAAATGAAAAAAAAAGGTTCAAAATCACAGTAGTATATGGTCTCCAATCCCTAGCTACGCTTTTCCAACATAGGGTCTCCACTCCCTAGTTGATGTTTTTAGACATAGGGTCTCCACTCCCTAGTCGTTTTTCCAACATAGGGTCTCCACTCCCTAGTTGATGTTTTAGANCCGTCATGGCAAAGACTGGAAAAGCCAAAGTTTCTCCAGAGTCAAAAGTGTAATCGATATTTAGGAAATAACCAGCTGCAACTGAAAGGGCTGAGACCAAGTTACTGAAACAATCAAGGCCACCAAACCAACCACCGTTTCAAGCTCACAAATTGTTCTTTGTTTGAAAAATAAAAAGGGAAACATGTGCAATCCAAAAGCAACCTTGCAAGAAGCAGGTGCAACCAAAACGAAATTACGCAAAGGCTAGAAACAGTTTTGCAGCAACTACTATAAAGGGAAGTCTTCTCCAAACTCTTTCCCGCATTTTACTCATTATCTTAAAAAATATACGAAATTAAAAAGAAAGAAAAAAAAGCATGGTAGTATAGGGTCTCCAATCCCTAGCTGCGTTTCCAACATAGGGTCTCCACTCCCTAGTTGATGATTTTTAGACATAGGGTCTCCACTCCCTAGTCGTTTTCCAACAAAGGGTCTCCACTCCCCAGTCATTTTTCCAACATAGGGTCTCCACTCCCTAGTTGATGTTTTTAGACATAGGGTCTCCATTCCTTAGTCTGCTTTTCCAACATAGGGTCTCCACTCCCTAGTCTCGTTTCCAACATAGGGGCTCCACTCCCTAGTTGATATTTTTAGACATAGGGTCTCCATTACCTAGTCTGCTTTTCCAACATAGGGCCTCCACTCCCTAGTTTTTTTTCCAACATAGGGTCTCCACTCCCTAGTCTACTTTTCAAACATAGGGTCTCCACTCCCTAGTTGATATTTTTAGACATAGGGTCTTCACTCCCTATTCGTTTTTCCAACATAGGGTATCCACTCCCTAGTTGAAGTTATTTTTGACATAGGGTCTCCACTCCCTAGTCGCTTTTCCAACATAGGATCTCCACTCCCTAGTTGATGATTTTTAGACATAGGATCTCTATTCCCTAGTCACTTTTCCAACATAGGGTCTTCGCTCCCTAGTTGATAATTTTTAGACATAGGGTCTCCACTCCCTAGTCGGCTTTTCTAACATAGGGTCTCCACTCCCTAGTTGATATTTTTAGACATAGGGTCTCCATTACCTAGTCTGCTTTTCCAACATAGGGCCTCCACTCCCTAGTCTCTTTTCCAACATAGGGTCTCCACTCCCTAGTCTACTTTTCAAACATAGGGTCTCCACTCCCTAGTTGATGTTTTTAGACATAGGGTCTTCACTCCCTATTCGTTTTTCCAACATAGGGTATCCACTCCCTAGTTGAAGTTATTTTTGACATAGGGTCTCCACTCCCTAGTCGCTTTTCCAACATAGGATCTCCACTCCCTAGTTGATGATTTTTAGACATAGGATCTCTATTCCCTAGTCACTTTTCCAACATAGGGTCTCCACTCCCTAGTTGATGATTTTTAGATATAGGGTCTCCACTCCCTAGTCGGCTTGTCTAACATAGGGTCTCCACTCCCTAGTTAATTTTATTTTTAGACATAGGGTCTCCACTCCCTAGTCGCCTTTTCCAACATAGGGCCTCCACTCCCTAGTTGATTTAATTTTAGACATAGGGTCTCCACTCTTTAGTCCCTTTTCCATCATAGGGTATCCACTCCGTAGTTGATTGGTATTTTAGACATAGGGTCTCCACTTCCTAGTCTCTTTTCTAACATAGGGTCTCCACTCCCTAGTTGATGCTTTTCCAACATAGGGTCTCCACTCCCTAGTTGATGATTTTTAGACATAAGGTCTCCATTCCCTAGTCATTTTTCGAACATAGGGTCTATACTCCCTAGTTGATTTTATTTTTAGACATAGGGTCTCCACTCCCTAGTCGCCTTTTCTAACATAGGGTCTCCACTCCCTAGTTGATGCTTTTCCAACATAGGGTCTCCACTCCCTAGTTGATGATTTTTAGACATAAGGTCTCCATTCCCTAGTCATTTTTCGAACATAGGGTCTATACTCCCTAGTTGATTTTATTTTTAGACATAGGGTCTCCACTCCCTAGTCGCCTTTTCTAACATAGGGTCTCCACTCCCTAGTTGATTTTATTTTAGACATAGGGTCTCCACTCCCTAGTCGCTTTTCCAACATAGGGTATCCACTCCCTAGTTGATTGATGTTTTTAGATATAGGGTATCCATTCCCTAGTCTCTTTTCCCACATAGGGTCTCCACTCCCTAGTTGATGATGTTCCAACATAGGGTCTCCACTCCCTAGTTGATAATTTTTAGACATAGGGTCTCCACTCCCTAGTCTATTTTCCAACATAGGGTCTCCACTCCCTAGTTGATTTTATTTTTAGACATAGGGTCTCCACTCCCTAGTCGTCTTTTTCAACATAGGGTCTCCACTCCCTAGTTGATGATTATTTTAGACATAGGTTCTGCACTACATAGTCTCTTTTCCAACATAGGGTCTCCACTCCCTAGTTGGTGATTTTTAGACATATGGTCTCCACCCCCTAGTTGATGATTTTTAGACATAGGGTCTCCATCCCCTAGTCGCTTTCCAACATAGGGTCTCCACTCCCTAGTTGATGTTTTTAGACATACGGTCTCCATTCCCTAGTCTGCTTTTCCAACATAGGGTCTCCACTCCATAGTTGATTTTTTTAGACATAGGGTCTCCACTCTCTAGTCTTCTTTTCCAACATAGGGTCTCCACTCCCTAGTTGATATTTTTAGACATATGGTATTCACTCCCTAGTCGCTTTTCCAACATAGGGTCTCCACTCCCTAGTTGAAGTTATTTTGGACATAGGGTCTCCACACCCTAGTTGATGAGTTTCCAACATAGGGTCTCCACTCCCTAGTATGAGAATCTTGAAGATTTGGAGAGTAAAATTTTAATTCAAATTAGTAACACAGCTTTATGTTTGGGAGTTTATATATGGAGGTTGGTTGAATAGCTTCTTTAATTTTTTGGATTATTCATTTTCTCAAGCTTTATGTTTGAATCATTCTACGTGTGGTTAATAGAGATGGTTAATATTCTTTATTAGATGATGATTACGAAGTTTATATTATTCATGCATAATGTTTTAATCTAAGATCTTAGTTCTTTCGTTTTTTAGCAATGAGATATTCTTCAATAGAGCTAAGGTTCAAAATATAAAAAAGTAAATGTTTTCAGGACTATACCATCCAATTTAATTTGGTTTGAGTTAATTCATCTTTAACGGCTACATATTGTGAGTACCTAATTTTTGACTATATTTGATTTTTTATCACCTTTTACTATGTAAATAATTTCAGAAATTTAATATATATTCTTTAGCTTTGTTACACACACACACACACACACACACACACACACACACACGGTAAATATTAATAATAATTTAAAATTTTAATTATTAATATTAGTATTATTTTTATTTTTATATTTATTTTAAATAAAATAAATTAAAAACCGAAAATAATTCCATTGATTTTTTTAAAAAATAAATTTCGGATGGGAATTAGAAAAAATAGTAAAAGTAGAAAGATAAAATTAAAAAGTAAAAGTAAATGTAGGTAAAAATGTTTTATAAAAAAAGTAAAAGAAAGTGGAAAATTAAAAAAATAAAAGTAAGAGAATGGGGAAATTTAAAAAATGAAAAGTAAAATAAAGTTGGAATTAAAAAATAAAAGTAAGGGTAGCTGAATTTTTTTTAAAAAAAAAGTAAAATAAGTGGGAAATAAAAAAAATAAAAAAGAAAAGTAAAATAAGTGGGAAATAAAACAAGAAAAGTATAAAAGTGGGAATTAAATATAATAAAAGTAAAAAAAGTAAGAAATAAAAATATAAAAGTAAAGAAAAGTGGGGAATTATTTTTTTAAAAAATTAAGAAAAATAGGAAGTGGAAATGCATTTTAATTAAAAAAGAAAAATTTGAAAATTCCGAAAAGAATTTCTATAAATAGAATAGAAATGTGAGGAAAAGAAGGAGAGAGAGAAAAAAATAGAGAGGAAGGAATTGCGAGAAATTTATTTTCTTCTTCTAGGATAAGGAAATTTCTACTCGTGTCATTCTTTCTTTGTCTTTCTTTCGAAAAATCCAGCAAAATCACCCTCCCCCCCCAACAAAAAAAACAAATAGCCTTAAAACCCAACAAAAACAAGCAACTAAATCACCGGTCTTGCAAGGTCGATCGGGGTTGCAAGTCGCGATTTGTTGTTCGAGGTTTCGTGGCCGGTGAAAGCTCGAGTCAACACTCGTCGAATTGTTTAGCGCTTTTGTAATTTCATCTCTGTTAATTTATATCAAAGGTCCGTTATTTCCCTTTCTTTACTGATTATAATTGTCCATTTACCTTCTTGTCTGTTGGTGTGATTATTGGGTAGCATGAAGTAGTAGTTCACTCTATTGATATTTGGATCATTTGAATCTGATTGTTTCCTTGTTCATATGTTTATTGGACCATGATGTTAATTTTAGAGTTGCAAAGTTTTGTTTTGAGTTAATTTAACCGGATAAAGGGTCTATTAAATCACTGTAATTTGGCTTGTTTACTAATTTTGTTCATGAGATTGTGGTGTCATTAGTTTTGTTTAAGAAATGTACAGAATATGGGATAATGAGTTGGATAATTTGCTTGGGCCACGATTTGTTTCTAGGAAAATTGGTTTTTGAGCTGTTAGAGAAGAAAAGATTTTGAGCCTAAAGATTTAGTCTCATCAGGCCCAAAGTAATAAATAACATAGTTGGCACATCTTTGTCTAAACTAGCCCACTTTTCTATAAATAATAAATCTAATTCTTCCACAAATAATTACATATCTCATGACCTTACAATAATCTCAAAATTAGTAACTGAATAATATTCGAACATCGTAGCTTGCTTTAGGCGCGATTAATAATAAATCATCGTGACTGTGGGTACGGTTCCCGTGACATGGTCACGATACGTAATCCCCAATTCGAGTGTGTGTTTCACGTGACTCGACCACAACTTCAAACAATAATAAATAAAATTAAACGCGTTGTAGATTGCGGGTGCGTTTCACGTGACGTTATTTGCGATGTGTATAAACAACGAGTGTACGATAAAGTAACTCGTCTAATATTAATTCCATAAAAGTTTAAAATGCAGTAATGTAATAAAAGCGGTAAAAGGAATAAAAATGCACATATAGGTTTAAAACATGTATTAAATTAAATAACTATGCCAATTATTAATAGTTTAGCGATCGTGCTAAAATCACGAAACTCGAGAGTGTCTCACACCTTCTCCCGGGTTAACAGAATTTCTTACCCGATCTTATGTGTTCGCAGACCATAAATAAGAGTCAATTTTCCTCGATTTGGGATTCTAAAATAAATCGGTGACTTGGGACACCATAAATTATTTCAAGTGGCGACTCTAAAAAATAAATAAATAATCCCAATTTGATTAATGTCACTTAAATTGGAAAAACTCCCTTATCCCTGCGGGAAAAAAAGAGGTGTGACAGCTCTGCTGGGAAAACGAACCCAGAACTTCTGGTTCAGGGTTCAGAATTCGAGCTTAGATGACTTTTATACTTGGCTTCTGTTTATTATCTGATTTTTACTTGCTTGAGCCTAATATGCTAAATGCCGGTTTTTACCCCTTTGATATTATATGAAATGTATATAAATTGTTACGAAACCCTCTTCTATTTGAGTCTTCTAAATCTTCTGGGAAGCGTGCGCTTCGCGTGGCTTCTTTTCTGTTAGAGTCATACCCCTAATGTTAGAACGAGGATCAGACAAGTTATAAAGACGGTGAAGCTTCTGTATTCCCGGTACGCTGCCCCCTCCCCCCCTCCCAGCTCGAGTTGTCTACTGGGGTAAGCCAGGTCTAGAACAACACACCCATGATTAAAACCTAGAATAACAGAGCTTCATGTCGGATCCCTAGTAAGAACGTTTATTTGTATCACGTGCATTTGACTTTGGGGACTCAACACAGAGGTTGGGTCCGTCTAGGACAAGTGTACCCAATATAAAGGACCATCCTGATACATTTTACGTGCTACTTGTGCATTTGTTTGTTTCGGCTTGCATGTTGACTGGCTTCTAGAATAGGGAAAGAAAATCAAAAAAAAAAAAGAGTGAGGTAGGAGAGAAAAAAAATTTACTCGGTTTTGAAAATCCAAGTATTTGAAAAGTACTGAAACTCTGCCGAAATTTTGAAAAAAAAAAAGTTATTTTCAAAATAAGTCGTGTTTTCCTATTGCGCAAAAACTGACCGAACTACGCGGGTCTGATTCGCACCAAATATGAGATACGTAGGCAAACCTAATCGTTTTCGGTCCCAATTTTTAGAAATCCAAAAAACAATATTCCTTTAATTCATTCTTTAAGAGTCTTTTCTTAGAAAAATACAAACAAATAAAAAAACAAAAAAAAAACTTTAAAACCAAAAATATTCTTCTTTGTAGAAGTCTTTCATTTGAAAAAAGAAAACAAATCAAATCAATATCCAAAAAAATATTTTCTATCTTTTTTTTATAAGTCTTTTTCCCAAAATTCAAAAGAAAAATAAAAATCTAAAAAAATATTTTCTTTCTTTTGAAATTTACAAAACAAAAAACAAAAAAAAAAAAAATTCAAAATCCAAAAATATTTTATTTCTTATTTAGAAGTCTTTCTTTCACCAATTCCCAAAAATAAAAATAAAGTAAAAATAAATCGAAATCGAAAAGAAAATAAATTAAAAATATTTCCGTTGCTATGAGATTTTGTCGGATTATTTGTATATGAGTAAAAAAAAGAGTTAGTTTGTATATTGTATTTCTTATTTTCCCGAACTACGCGAGATGTGATTCATGCGACGTCATGACACGTAGATAATCCCCATCGGATTCGATCATAGCCATAAACAAATTGAGTGAAAAAATAAACTGAAAAAATGAGTGAAAAGGATAGAAAAGAGTGACAAAAAAATAACAGAGAAAAAAAAAGAGAAAGAAAAAGAAATCAAGATATGAAAAAGAAATTCAAAAAATAAATCAAAAAAACTCCCGAGATGGAATCAGTTCACCCCTTTTGGTGAATCATTCTCGAGCTTATTCTAAAAGCTAGCCAGGCTAGATCTACTACAGCCATTAGCCCCGAACAGGCTAAACCCCGATTGAAACCTGCAGAAGTTGCAATTCCCTTTCTTCGGGTCATTGTCGAAGCCGAGATTGAGGATAATGATTTGGTCACGAGCCGATTGGAACAATTGACACTAATTGATAAAAAATGATTGGCCACAATTTTGCCGCAGGCAGTTGTACCGACAAAGAGTATCTCGTGTCTATAATAAGAAAGTGCGGCCCATGAAATTTGAAATAGAACAATTCATTGTGAGACATATCCTCCCACCTCATGAAAAAGCTAAAGGAAAATTAGCTCCAAATTGGAAAGGCCCATACATTGTAACGAGAGTACTGCAAAAGAGAGTGTTGTACCTGGGAAGCAACAAAAGAAATGTCTCTGAAACAACTGTCAACGCGGATGTAGTCAAAAGGTCCTATGTTTGACCCTCTATGTGGCATTAATGTTCTCTGATTAGGATGACGAAGGCTTTTATTCTCGATATCCAAACATCATTAACTCTTTTGCTAACCATTTTGAGTCGGTAACCTTTCTTTGATTACCCTCTTTGGAACTTGAAGATGTTATTAAAAAAAGAAACAAGAAAGAAAAAAGAGAAGAAAAACAAAACAATGGAAAAAAAGGAAAAAAAGAGAAAAAAAAGAGAAAGAAGAATAAAAAGAAAACAAAACAAAAATCCAAACAAGTTCATGTTCCTTGAACTACGCTCGACTTGATTCCGAAAGGATACGCAGACAACCTCTCTCTAGGGTTTAGTTACACCAAAATAAAAATCCACAATTCCCCAAAAGTGAATCTGGGCAGATGTTATAATGGGTTGGCGATGGTTTTGTCTGAAAGATTTCAAAGTTGTAATTTAATCCAAATCCTTTTTCATCCAAGTCCTTTTCAAAGTCCTTCCGATCAAGCAACGAGAATATTCAATAATTGAAGGATGCAACCACTTGGAACTGATACAACCAAATAAGAGAAATAAAACGAGAGAGTCGTAATGGTGAAAACCTTCGCGGGCACCGTAAAGTGATGGTAAATAGAGAAAATGAAATGAGAGAGTCTTGTTAGTGAAAACGCGCAAAGAGCACTATAAGGTGATGGTAAGAAGATAAATGAGAGAGGTTAGCTAGAGAAAACCCGCAAAGGGCGCCACTGACCGAAAAGGGGATCCTCACAGCCATCGGCATCGACACAGTCCTGGCAAGATTTCTCAATTTTGAGGTATAAATTATGATGAATTTCTGAGAGTTGGACAGTTTACGCAGATCAGACATCCAGTCCAAGAGGCATGTCATGTTTATTGAAGTCCGCATGCACTGCAGATAAGTCCATTTTTTTCTCTTTCCCCGAAAGGGATACCTCTTGTTTAAATTCATTTGTCCATTCCATTGCTTGTTTTTTTAATTCCTTTCGGTCTAACTCTGTTCCGAAACTAAGACAAAGAAAGGATGGCAAGATTGATTTACAGGGTTTTTGTCTGATACGAGCCAATATTCAAGAAGGCACCCAACGTCCCCACATTTAATAGTCAGGTGGAGGGCTTTGTTATAGGCAGCTTCCTTTGCAGGCAAATCATCACAGCTAAATGAGATCTTATTGACCTCAGAAGATCTCTCGGCCATTCTTTCTGTTACACGCCATATTTTTGTAAGTGAAAGTACGCCATAAATAAATTGATGAAAGCTCGAAAATGAAATGTTATATCCCGTATTTTTGTACGTTAAAATAGCGTCGTAAGTTAATCGACGTGAATTCGGAAATGAGGTTATTTTGAAATTATCAGTATTATGCTATTTCAAATATGTGATGAGTAAATTCGTGAAGGAGAAAGGGTAAGCAAATCGAATAAAAGGAATTTTTTCAAAATTTGACATTTTGGATAAAATACGGTCTGAGCCATAATACCCGATATTTATGGACTAGTGCCATACAAGGTACTACATGACCATGATAGTAAGATGTACAAGGTATGTTAAAAGTGAGTAGTATTTCAAGTAAGTTGAGATAATTTTTAATTATGTGGGTAACAAGTTAATGGGAGGATTAAATAATTAAATAAGTCATTAGTGGGTAATTAAAACTTAGAGATAAAGTCTAAGAGGCCAAAAACGTGGCAGCAAGCAATATCCATATTGTATTGAAATTGGCGGACGAAATCTATGGCAAGGTCATCCCATAGGTTCCAGTGAGCGATTTCCTGGTCCATGTACAATTCAGAGACAATTCCCACCAGACTCTCTCCAAAGTATTCCATTAGAAGTTCCTCTTTTCCACCAGCCCCTCTTAGCTGATTGTGGTACCTTTTTAAATGGGCGATCGGGTCTCTGTGCCCCTCGTACTTTTCAAATTTCAACGTTTTGAAACCAGCTGGCAAATGAACATGTGGAGATATGCACAAGTCGGAGTAGGATACACTCTTTTGGCCACTCAGGCCCTTCATGTTCTTTAAACTCTGCTCCAAGCTTTTTATTTCCTAAGCCATTTCTTCCTGCTCGAAATTTTTGCTTGTTCTTTCTGGTTCAGTCGGAAGCTCATACTGTGGATTTGGTGTACGAGTCCGGAGTGATGTAAGTCATATCCTGCTAAAAATGGGGGCCCTGGGATGTGAATGTCGTAGGTTTCAAATAGACTCCGACTGGTCATGATGGCCGATGTTTCAAAATCAAAACTCCTGAAAAGAAAGGA
This sequence comes from Nicotiana otophora, assembly GCA_000715115.1. NCBI lineage: Eukaryota > Viridiplantae > Streptophyta > Magnoliopsida > Solanales > Solanaceae > Nicotiana > Nicotiana otophora. The sequence goes on from AWOL01S0006282.1 coordinate 18,087, forward strand.
AAATCAAAGTCGAATGCCCATAAAGGCAAAATAAAGTTGAAAGGTTAAGTCCCACGTGACTAACCGCCATGGCAAAGACTGGAAAAGCCAAAGTTTCTCCCGGGTCAAAAGTGCGATCGATATTTAGGAAATAACCAGCTGCAACTGAAAGGGGCAAGACCAAGTTACTAAAACAATCAAGGCCACAAAACCAACCACCGTTTCAAATTGACAAATTATTCTTTGTTTGAAAAACAAATAGGGAAACAGGTGCAATCCAAAAGCAACCTTGCAAGAAGCAGGCGGAACCAAAATGAAATTACACAAAGGCTAGAAACAGTTTTGCAGCAACTACTACAAAAAGGAAGTCTACTCCAAACTCTTTCCCGCATTTTACTCATTGTCTTAAAAAATATATGAAATTAAAAAGAAAGAAAAAAAATCATGGTAGTATAGGGTCTCCAATCCCTAGCTGCGTTTTCCAACATAGGGTCTCCACTCCCTAGTTGATGATTTTTAGACATAGGGTCTC
>AWOL01S0006282.1:18683-91425 GCA_000715115.1 Nicotiana otophora
AAAATAGGGTCTCCACTCCCTAGTTGATGTTTTTAGACATAGGGTCTCCATTCCCTAGTCTGCTTTTCCAACATAGGGTCTCCACTCCCTAGTTGATGTTTTTAGACATAGGGTCTTCACTCCCTAGTCGCTTTTCCAACATAGGGTATCCACTCCCTAGTTGAAGTTATTTTTGACATAGGGTCTCCACTCCCTAGTCGCTTTTCCAACATAGGGTCTTCACTCCCTAGTTGATGACTTTTAGACATAGGGTCTCCACTCCTTAGTCGCTTTTCCAACATAGGGTCTCCACTCCCTAGTCGGCTTTTACAACATAGGGTCTCCACTCTCTAGTTGATTTTATTTTTAGACATAGGGCCTCTAATCCCTAGTCGCCTTTTTCAACATATGGCCTCCACTCCCTAGTTGATTTTCTTTTAGACATGGGGTCTCCACTCTTTATTCGCTTTTCCAACATTGTATTCAATCCCTAGTTTATTGGTATTTTAGACATAGGGTCTCCACTCCCTAGTCTCTTTTCCAACATAGGGTCTCCACTCCCCAGTTAATGCTTTTCCAACATAGGGTCTCCACTCCCTAGTTGATGATTTTTCAACATAGGGTCTCTACTCCCTAGTTGATGATTTTTAGACATAGGGGTCTCCACTCCCCAGTCTCTTTTCCAACATCGGGTCTCAACTTCCTAGTTCATGATTTTTCAAATAGGGTCTCCACTCCCTAGTTGATTTTAATTTTAGACATAGGGTCTCTACTCCCTAGTCGCTTTTGCCAACATAGGGTCTCCACTCCCTAGTTAATGATTTTTAGACATAGGGTCTCCACCCCCTAGTCGCTTTTCCAACATAGGGTCTCCACTCCCTAGTTGATGTTTCTAGACATAGGGTATCCACTCCCTAGTCTCTTTTCCAACATAGGGTGTCCATTCCCTAGTTGATGATTTTCCAACATAGGGTCTCCACTCCCTAGTCTGCTTTTCCAACATAAGGTCTCCACTCCCTAGTTGATGTTTTTAGACATAGGATATTCACTCCCTAATCGCTTTTCCAACATAGGGTCTCCACTCCCTAGTTTATGAGTTTCCAACATAGGGTCTCCGCTCCCTAGTTGATGATATTTTAGACATAGGGTCTCCACTCCCTAGTATCTTTTCCAACATAGGGTCTCCACTCCCTAGTATCTTTTCCAACATAGGGTCTCCACTCCCTAGTTTATGATTTTCCAACATAGGGTCTCTACTCCCTAGTTGATGATATTTTAGACATATGGCCTTCACTCTCTAGTCTGCTTTTGCAACATAGGGTCTCCACTTCCTAGTTGATGATGATTTTTAGACATAGGGTCTCCAGTCCATAGTCTCGTTTTCAACATAGGGTCTCCACTCCCTAGTTGATGATTTTTAGATATAGGGTCTCCTCTCCCTAGTCTCCTTTCCAACATAGGGTCTTCACTCCCTAGTTGATATTTTTAGACATAGGGTCTCTACTCCCTAGTCGCTTTTCTAACATAGGGTCTCCACTCCCTAGTTGATATTTTTAGACATAGGGTCTCTATTCCCTAGTCGCTTTTCCAACATAGGGTCTCCACTCCCTAGTTGATGTTTTTAGACATAGGGTCTCCACTCCCTAGTCGCTTTTCCAACATAGGGTGTCCACTCCCTAGTTGATGTTTTTAGACATAGGGTCTCCACTTTGTAGTTGATGAGTTTCCAACATAGGGTCTCCACTCCCTAGTTGATGATATTTTAGACATAGGGTCTCCACTCGCTAGTCTCTTTTCCAACATAGGGTCTTCACTCCCTAGTTGATGATATTTTAGACATAGGGCTTCCACTCCCTAGTCTGCTTTTGCAACATAGGGTCTCCACTCCCTAGTTGCAGTTTAATTTAGTCATAGGGTCTCCACTCCCTAGTCTCTTTTCCAATATAGGGTCTCCACTCCCTAGTTGATGAATTGTAGACATAGGGTCTCCACTCCCTAGTCACTTTTCCAATATAGGGTCTTCACTCCGTAGTTGATGTTTTTAGACATAGGGTCTCTACTCCTTAGTCGCTTTTCTAACATAGGGTCTCCACTCCCTAGTTGATAATTTTTAGACATAGGGTCTCCACTCCCTAGTCATTTTTCCAACATAGGGTCTCCACTCCCTAGTTGATGTTTCTAGACATAGAGTCTCCACTCCCTAGTTAATGAGTTTCCAATATAAGGTCTCCACTACCCTAGTTGATGATATTTTAGACATAGGGTCTCCACTCCCTAGCCTCTTTTCAGACATAGGGTCTTCACTCCCCAGTTGATGATTTTCCAACATGGGTCTCCACTCCCTTGTTGATGATTATTTTAGACATAGGGTCTCCACTCCCTAGTCGCTTTTCTAACATAGGGTCTCCACTCCCTAGTCGCTTTTCTAACATAGGGTCTCCACTCCCTAGTCGCTTTTCTAACATAGGGTCTCCACTCCCTAGTCGCTTTTCTAACATAGGGTCTCCACTCCCTAGTCGCTTTTCTAACATAGGGTCTCCACTCCCTAGTCGCTTTTCTAACATAGGGTCTCCACTCCCTAGTCGCTTTTCTAACATAGGGTCTCCACTCCCTAGTCGCTTTTCTAACATAGGGTCTCCACTCCCTAGTCGCTTTTCTAACATAGGGTCTCCACTCCCTAGTCGCTTTTCTAACATAGGGTCTCCACTCCCTAGTCGCTTTTCTAACATAGGGTCTCCACTCCCTAGTCGCTTTTCTAACATAGGGTCTCCACTCCCTAGTCGCTTTTCTAACATAGGGTCTCCACTCCCTAGTCGCTTTTCTAACATAGGGTCTCCACTCCCTAGTCGCTTTTCTAACATAGGGTCTCCACTCCCTAGTCGCTTTTCTAACATAGGGTCTCCACTCCCTAGTCGCTTTTCTAACATAGGGTCTCCACTCCCTAGTCGCTTTTCTAACATAGGGTCTCCACTCCCTAGTCGCTTTTCTAACATAGGGTCTCCACTCCCTAGTCGCTTTTCTAACATAGGGTCTCCACTCCCTAGTCGCTTTTCTAACATAGGGTCTCCACTCCCTAGTCGCTTTTCTAACATAGGGTCTCCACTCCCTAGTCGCTTTTCTAACATAGGGTCTCCACTCCCTAGTCGCTTTTCTAACATAGGGTCTCCACTCCCTAGTCGCTTTTCTAACATAGGGTCTCCACTCCCTAGTTGATTTGATCTTAAATACAGGGTATACCACTCCCCGATATCTTTGCCAATATAGGGTATCCCATTCCCTGGCCATATTTTCCCAACATAAGGTACACCAATCCTTAATTGAGACATCCTTTTGACAATAAAAGAACACCATCCAAAAACAACATGACTGTTTCAGGGTACACCACTCCCGACCTTTTATTGCTTTCAATAAAGAAGTAGTTTAGACTTTTGTTACAATAACTCACGAAATTTGTCTAGTGCAAACTGGAGCAGAAAAATTTTGTTCGATTGATTATTTTAGTGTCTGAGTAGGTTTTACCTCGAGGAACAGGGTTCGAGATGACCAAAAGAAGAAGTCTCAATTCAGAATAATAGCAGGATCGCGGAACGGAGCCTCGACGGAACCTCACTTGACTCCTCAACTCATCATTCCACCATTCTCCTTGAACTACACGCGACCTCATTCCCCTATAACCCGAGATATGTAGGCTGTCCAAAACCAGGACTCGGTTGCACCCTATCTTTTATTTCTTTCCTTTTGAATAATGGTTTGGTAAAAAATTAGTCACATGGCTCACCTAGTCTTTGCCTGAAAATTCTTCATGTTTTTAAGCAAAGAGGGGCAGTTGTGAGCACCTAATATTTGACTATATTAGATTTTTTATCACCTTCTACTATGTAAATAATTTCAGAGATTTAATATATATTTTTTAGCTTTGTTATATATATAGGGTAAAAATTAATAATAATTTAAAAGTTCAATTATTACTATTAGTATTAGTTTTATTTTTATTTTTAAATAAAATGAATTAAAAACATGAAAATAATTAAATTGTTTTTTAAAAAAAACAAATTTCGGATGGGAATTAAAAAAAATAGTAAAAGTAGAAATATAAAATTAAAAAGTAAAAGTAAAAGTAGGTAGAAATTATTTAATAAAAAAAGTAAAAGAAAGGGTAAAATTAAAAAAATAAAAGTAAAAGAATGGGGAAATTTAAAAAATGAAAAGTAAAATAAAGTTGGAATTAAAAAATAAAAGTAAGGGTAGCTGAATTTTTTTTAAAAAAAGTAAAATAAGTGAGAAATAAAAAAAGAAAAGTATAAAAGTGGGAATTTAAATATAATAAAAGTAAAAAAAGTAAGAAATTAAAAACTAAAAGTAAAGGAAAGTGGGGAATTATTTTTTTAAAAAAATAAGAAAAATGGGAAGTGGAAATTCTTTTTAATTAAAAATAACAAAATAAAAAAAAATAAAAATCTGAAAATTCCGAAAAGAATTTCTATAAATAGAATAGAAATATGAGGAAAAAAAGGACAGAGGAAAAAAATAGGGAGGAAGGAATTGAGATAAAATTAGTTTCTTCTTCTAGGATAAGGAAATTTCTACCCGTGTCATTCTTTCTTCGTCTTTCTTTCGAAAAATCCAGCAAAATCATTCTCCCCCCCCCCCCNCCCCAAACAAATAGCCTTAAAACCCAGCAAAAACAAGCAACTAAATCACCGGTCTTGCAAGGTCGATCGGGGTTGCAAGTCGCGATTTGTTATTCTAAGTTTCGTGGCCGGTGAAAGCTCTGGTCAACACTGGTCGAATTGTTTAGCGCTCTTGTAATTTCATCTCTGTTAATTTATATCAAAAGTCCGTTATTTCCCTTTCTTCACTGATTATAATTGTCCATTTACCTTCTTGTCTATTGGTGTGATTATTGGGTAGCATGAAGTAGTAGTTCACTCTATCGATATTTGGATCATTTGAATCTGATTGTTTCCTTGTTCATATGTTTATTGGACCAAGGTGTTAATTTTAGGGTTGCAAAGTTTTATTTTGAGTTGATTTAACCGGATAAAGGGTCTATTGAATCACTGTAATTTGGCTTGTTTACTAATTTTGTTCATGAGATTGTGGTGTCACTAGTTTTGTTTAAGAAATATACAGAATATGAGATAATGAATTGGATAATTTGCTTGGGCCACGATTTGTTTCTAAGAAAATTGGTTTATGGGTTGTTGGAGAAGAAAAGATTTTGAGCCTAAAGATTTAGTCCCATTAGGCCCAAAGTAATAAATAACATAGTTGGCACATCTTTCTCTAAACTAGCCCACTTTTCTATAAATAATAAATCTAATTCTTCCACAAATAATTACATATCTCATGACCTTACAATAATCTCAAAATTAGTAATTGAATAATATTCGAACATCGTAGCTTGCTTTAGGCGCGATTAATAATAAATTATCGTGACTGTGGGTACGGTTCCCGTGGCATGGTCACGATACGTAATTCCCAATTCGAGTGTGCGTTTCACGTGACTCGACTACAACTTCAAACAATAATAAATAAAATTAAACGCGTTGTAGATTGCGGGTGCGTTTACGTGACGCGATTTGTGATGTGTATAAACAACGAGTGTACGACAACGTAACTCGTCTAATATTAATTCCATAAAAATTTAAAATGCAGTAATGTAATAAAAGCGGTAAAGGAATAAAAATGCACATATAGGTTTAAAACATGTATTAAATCAAGTAACTAGGCCAATTATTAATAGTTGAGCGACCGTGCTAAAATTACGGAACTCGGAAGTGTCTCACACCTTCTCTCGGGTTAACAGAATTCCTTACCCGATCTTTTGTGTTCGTAGACCATAAATAAGAGTCAATTTTTCTCGATTTGGGATTCTAAAATAAATCGGTGACTTGGGACACCATCAGTTATTTCAAGTGGTGACTCTAAAAAATAAATAAATAATCCCAATTCGATTAATGTCATTTAAATTGGAATAACTCTCCTGTCCCTATGGGAAAAAAGAGGAGTGACACATATGTTTTCGGCTAAGAAATGAAATATCAGTGCCAAAGAATGGGATTTCTAAAAGCTGATACATATACGCATTAGTGTGAAGCGGAGATTATGAGGAGATAATAGAAGAACCTGTGGAACGTAGTTTTGTCTTTTTTAATATTCCTGAATCAAAATCTCCGCATCCAATTGCAATTGTCATTTTGATAGTCTGTCTTGGTTAAAACACAGGAGTGGGTTGCTCTAGTGGTAAACAAAGGTAGAGAGTTCTTGGAGGGAGGGATCCGATGGTCTATCGGAAATAACCTCTCTACCCCAGGACAGGGGTAAGGTCTGTATACGCCTAATAAATTTCGTCTTTTAACTCGTTATTAGGGGCAAATCTATAGTATCATATATGAGTTTTCACGAATAAGTATCTTGTTTGGAGGGTAAATTTCACAAATGGTCATATAACTATAATTTGTTTTCACCAAATTCATATAACTTTATTTTCTCACACAAAAATCATATAACTATGACTTTTTTTCATCAAAGTCACATAACCATATTTTCTCACACAAAGATCATAAAACTTTTACTAACTCATACAAAAATCATAATGATCGCAAATTATAATTTTTAAGTAATATTTGTTTATTTTGTGATTTTTTATTTTTTATTTTCAGTATAATAAATAATAATCTAATTAAAATAGGAATGACTCAACCCAATCTAGCCCATCCGATCCAATACTCAAACAACAACAACAACAACATATCCAGTATTATCTCATATCGTGGGGTCTGGGGAGGGTAGTGTGTACGCAGACCCTACCCCTACCTTGTGAGTATAGAGAGGTTGTTTCCGATAGACCCTCGACTCAGGAAAGTATAAGCACTACATTAATGAAAATATAGACAAGAAGGGACAGTACCAAAAAGCCATATAAAAGCAGAATAAAAACAACAAGACAGTAAGGTGATCAAGAATGAAAGAAAATAACGGTTAGTCGTAAAAACCTACTACCAACAAAAGCGAGACTGTGTGTCAATACTACTATTATGAACACTCTAGACTACCTACTCTACTACCTCAATCCTTGACCTACATACCTTCCCATCAAGGTTCATGTCCTAGGTCAGCTGAAGCTGCGTCATGTCTTGCCTAATCACCTCTCCACACCTCTTCTTTGGCCTACCTCTACCTCTCCGTAGGCCATCCAATGTCAATCTCTCACACCTCCTCGCCAGGGCGTCTGTGCTCCCCCTCCTCACATGACCAAACCACCTAAGTCGCACTTCCCGCATCTTGTTCTCAATAGGGGCCACACCCACCTTGTCGCGAATAACCTCATTTCTGATCCTATCTAACCTGGTGTGCTCGCACATCTATCTCAACATCCTCATCTCTGCTACCTTCATCTTCTGGACATGAGCGATCTTGAATGGCCAACACTCAGCCCCATACAATATCGTTGGTCTGACCACCACTCTGTAGAACTTACCTTTAAGTTTCGGTGGCACCTTCTTGTCATACAAAACACCCGAAGAGAATCTCCATTTCATCCATCCCCCCCAATACGATGGGTGACATCTTCATCAATCTTCTCATCCCCCTGAATAATAGACCCAAGGTACTTAAAACTCCCTCTCCCAGGGATGACCTGCGAGTCGAGCCTCACCTCCCCTTCCTCTTCTTGAGTCTCTCCATTGAACATACACTCAAAGTATTCTGTTTTGGTCCTGCTCAACTTGAAACTTTTAGATTCCAGGGTCTGCCTCCATACCTCTAACTGCGCGTTCACCCCGACTCGCGTCTGGTCAATCAATACAATATCATCTGCAAATAGCATGCACCGCGACACCTCCCCATGCGCGACCCAATACTCATATATATAAATTAAAATAATACTAAAAGTGAATAGTAAATCCTTCAAAACATGATACTTCTATCTTTTATTTTTCTTTTCAAGATTTTTATTCAAATTGATAGCATTTTTATTTCAAGTGCTCTCTAATTATACCTTTTATTTCTTTCTCTTTCTTTGCCAGAATCTCATGCATTCCGAACTAAATTTTTTATGGGGAAAGAATTCACTTTTAGTATTATTTTAACTTACGTATATGGGTATTGGGTCAAGATAGGTTGGATCATTCCTATTTTAAGGTAAAAATATAAAATTAACCGGTCGGCCGAAACTAATTGCATTTGCTAGCCAAAATATATATATAGAATGTGTATGTTATATGTATATAACACACACACACACACACACACACACACACACACACACAAATATATATGCATATATATAATATTTTATAGGCTATTATTTTTAGGAGCGGTTAAAAATATGCTCATATTTCTTCTATTTTAATTGGGTAATTATTTATTAGACTGAAAATAAAAAATAAAAATCGTAAAATAAGAAAATACTACCGAAAAAATTATTTTTCGACTATTATGATTTTTGTATGAGTTAGTAAAGTTTTATGATTTTTATGTGAGAAAACAAAGTTATATGGCTTTGATGAAAAACAATCATAGTTATATAATTTTTGTGTGAGAAAATAAAGTTATATGACTTTGATGAAAAAAAGTCATAGTTAATTAGTTATATGATTTTTGTGTGAGAAAATCAAGTTATATGACTTTGATGAAAAAAAGTCATAGTTAATTAGTTATATGATTTTTGTGTGAGAAAATCAAGTTATATGACTTTGATGAAAAACAAGGTCATAGTTATATAACCATTTGTGAAATTTACCCTTATTTGGGCGATATATTTATATTGAGAAATTCTTCAAATATATAAGAATTGTTAGCTTGGGACCCAAAACAAAACAATACCCACGGGCACTTTTCCTGTTTCTCTTCCCAAATCAGTTATCATTCCTCTATATGGTTATTAGCATATATTAATTTAAGATCGTTGGGAACCGATAAGGTTTAAATCTTAAATTCGTCTATATTTACGAGCTGCTTTAAAACTTGAATTGTTATTTGTTCTAGGTGGAACTTTAACCCTTAACAATTACTTTAATAAGTTATTCCTTCTTGAATATTCAAATGAAAACCGTTCCTCTTTCGTGATACGTCTAATGTATGCTATAAATCTTTATGTATTCTATCAGAGAGAAAACAAGAATTTTAAAATTGTAAGCTTAATAAATACAATTATTGATTCTTTACTACTCCGTACTATAGGTATTAGGGGACCGGTCCGGGATAGAGGAACGGAGACCACCGATCTCCGTATCGGTTTCAAAATATCGGTCTTACCAGGTCCGAGCCTCGCCGGTGAAAATTTGAACCGGAACGGTTTTATTTAATTCTTTTTGTGTATTTTATATAACTATCGTAATTTATATTAAGATAAAGTAAAAATATAAAAACTAAAAACTAATGTATAAAAAGAATGTTTGAATAAAGTTTAAAGGCTTTAAAAGTCTTATATTTGAAAAATTCATTACGAATTTAAGATAATACAATGAACATGAAAAAAATATAACTTATACTGGAATGGTGATAACCTGATATGTAAGGATCAAATTTCAAAGGATTTCATTGCATAATAATACTTCAAATTAACTTGTCTAACAAACTAAAACATTAAGCTTAAATAGATCTAATAATTTCAAAATAACACAAATTGTCTCAAATCAACTTAAATACGAATTTCTGGAGGACACTCAAGACAACTCTTCATATGCCTCCTTAAACAGCCTGTGCCCTCCCACTTTTGACGAACATTTAAGACTCAACCACAATTCCTGCACTCTACTTTACGAACTTCTTCATTTTCTTCTAACACCTCAAAGTGTTCCCAAACATATGAGCGCACTCTAGAAGCACGAGGGCATGATTTAACTGGAATTAAGAATTTGGGTTGGAGAATTGAGAGATGAGTGAAGAAATGAAGAACATGGGGGGTCTATTTATATTTTTTCAAATGGGCTAAAAGAGTTATTTTTGAAAAAGAATGCTCAAAAGGGGCTACTATTGAAAATTAGCTGTTGGACAACGGTCAAAATAGCAGTTGACCATTGCCAACGGTCAAGATTATTAAAAAAATAAAAATTTGAACTAATCGTTAAATCGGTCCGGGCCAGTCCGGTTAACCGGTTCGCGAGTGACAAGACCTTACCGGGTTATACCGATCCAGTTAATCGATGTTCAATTTTTTTCCGGCACAGGCCGGTTCCCGTCCTAACCTAGCCTTGCCCCGCCCCCTTACCACCGGTCCGGTACGGTCTATAACTGATTAGGGCCGGTACGAAACCGGATCAGCCCGACCCCTTTGACACCCCTACTCCGTATTCAGTAGTATTTGCAATGGCAGCTAGTTTGTATTAAGATACTGCCAATTAAATACAACAGATCCATCCATTAACTAACTGAATTTGTACAAAACTATCAAATAAATGTCACACTCATTTTGTATACGGGTGAAATCGAATCCATGACTCGATTTCCCGATGAGTCAAACGGAGCAGGAACGTGACCGTAATGAATCAGAGTCAGAGCGAGGAGCCCCTCGTATCGGGGCTCGGGCAAAACACCTATCCTCGGGGATATCGGGGCCATGTCCTCCGGGTCTGGTTCGAGGATTGAAACTTCGGAGAGCATTACCAAACAGTTGCACACGACTATCAAAGAGGCGTGATGTCCGTACCCAACTGGATATCATAGCGTGAATCTCTGCCCGTATCGACAGAAAATTAGTGATCAGCGAAACAGAAGAGTTTTACCTTTATTAGAATTATACTTAGGGTAAAACTCCCCTACTGTGTAAAGGGAAAAACTTATTATTCATTGGACATATTGTAACATGCATATCAAGCCAATTTATTTCAATTCTATTTGTTGTTCACGGTTCTTACTTATGCTCTTAAGTTCTTCATAAGTACAAGTTTGGAATCGAGGGCAGGTTCCTCATCGAGCCATCATCCGAGCTCGGAATCACCCTTATCATTGGTTTGGCCACTTATTACGTCTTTTTGTTTAATCTAACATCATTAATCACTTGTATTGAATTAATTCATATATCCTTAAAATCACATATAAATTCAATTGTTATCCGTTTTTTTAGGGTAAACACATTTATTTACAAATGTGTATGATTTAGAAATTTTGTTTAACTACCTCAGATCCCTAAAATGTCAAAGGGAATGAGTTTTCTAATTTTAAAAAAGCTTCTTGGCGCTGATAACGACAATAACAGCTCATCTCAAGCAAGTTGAGATCGGCTATAAAACTTTTTTGGTGTTGATACAACAATAAAATTTCGCCTAATGAGAAAAATAATACCACAATATTTTGTCATTAAGTGCATTGAGGGATTGGGGGAAGACAGTGTATGTGGATCAGAGAGATAGGATACAATAAATTGAATTGGATAGGACTCTTCTATTTGGCTATCAAGTAGGTGATTGATCTAAATCTAAATCATTTAAGAAGATAACAGAAAACTGACGAAAAACAACAAAATTTATGATCGAGCAATTTGACGTTTGCCCTCAAAAACAAAGGAATCACTTTCTATAGAAACCATTTGGATGCTGACTAAAAGAAAGCCAGTACATAGTAAAATCTTTTCATTGATAACCGACAAATCCTTAAAGGCCAGCTAGTGCACGATTTGAAACTAAATGGATAATGGGGCGACCCCTTTAACAGTAATAACAACTGCAAGAGAGAAAAAGACATATTTTTATCCTAAAAATTGAGTAACAATTAAACTTATATTGTGGTTTTAAGGATATGTGATTTAAACCAGCATCAATTGATAAACAACGAATTAAATAGATAACTTGGACAATAAAATAAATCAAATCGGTCCGCAAACGATGCCTCGACCTCGATTCGAGATAGTCTCGAGGTTAGTTAATAAGAACAATATAGGATAGAACAAACAACGATGAACAAAGAAAACAACGTATATGTATATACTTATCCGCGAATAATGTTGGTACCTACAAGTGAATGGGACCTCTCTTTATATAATAGAGGAATCCTAAATAAGGTACAATTCTAATAATGGAAGTAGATCCCATGATTGACGCTAATAACCACTTTGATTTGATCTGTTCCGGAATTCCCGACCTGACTTTCGACCGGTTACTGATATCTCGTCATTCCGTTATTACGTCTTACTCGAAGTCAGTCATGCTCGATCTCGATTAATGCTGGCCTCGATCTCAATGCACACTTCGATCTCCAGGTGTGATGTTCTATCTTCGAGCTCGAGCCCGATCTATTATGAGGTTACTCTCGAGGTAACTCCCCTGCCAACGAAATCGGATATGCCCGATTTTGACCGTATACAGATAGTCCCCTCGTTTTTTGGAGTCTAACAAGAAGAAAACGAATTTGAGACCTCGATTTAATACCTCGATTAATTATGACATCAACATCGTGACGTAAGCGACATAAGCAATTGAAGCATCGCGTCTGCGCAATTCCCAAGGTCATTAATTAAAGCCAGTTGATGGTCGGCCACCAGTGCTTTCAAACCGTCAAAGTGGCTATTATAAATAGACCACCTTCATAATCTTTTCAAACTTTACTTTCAAACTTCTTCTAATCTTCAAAAGCTCTTTTATTCTCTTCAAGTCCATCAACTTTGTCGGTTTTCATTTGCCAATCTCTTATTAAAATGCAAATTCTGCCTTTTCCTTCCTTAAACCTCATATAGCAATGGCAAAAACATGAAAGGCCGTTCCTCAAGAAGAAAATGCCTCCTCATCGCGGCCGGCCGGTGACAAAACACCGGTGGAGCCACGCATCGAAGAGTGCATTACCAGGCCATATGAACTTACTTCCGACTTTAAGGTCGAAAAACCCTCTTCGATTCCTGGCCGATGCGAGCCCATGTCTAGATACATATGTTCGATATCCGAAGGCGATCTCGAGCAGATGAAAAAGGACTGCCACTGCGAGAATAAAGAGGTGGTGATTCCTACCCCTGAAGAGGACATCACCACTCATGTGAAAGGGTTCTTAAGTGTGTATACTTACCCTTTCACACTAGGTTCTGTCGATCCCGTCATAATCGACTTCTGCCGCCAATAACCCTAGGCCAGATCTACCTCTCTTTTTGGCGCATTGTCATTTTGCTCAGATTTTTCTCGAGCAAGATCGAGGGGATGTCTTTCACCCTCGATTATCTCATTAGGCTATACAGCCCCCGTCTTTATCGGGGCGGACTGATAAGGCTTCAACACAGGGCCACGAAGGTGCTATTCTCGAGCATAGATGAGGACAAGGACCGAGGATGGATGTGTCGGTTTGTCCGAGTCAGGATCTCCGATTTAATCCCCGTCAAGAAGATGCCATTCCCCGAAGAATGGAACATGAAGCGTAAGTAGAACTTCACCGATAACGTTTGATTACTTGTTATGTTTCCTTTACCTCTTCTCATCTATATTCTTCTTTATGGTGCAGCTTCCCCATGGTTTCCTGGTGCAGTCCTGGACCTTGCAGGTTGGGTTCGACAACTGGTTTCAACCGCTTCGTATGCTGAGCGCTCGTGGCGTGATTTGGCCAAGGGTCGATGGGAGGCCAATAATCATGGTAAGTTCCCCTGTCCGTGTTTGATGCTTTATTGTGAAATACTTCCTTTTAACTTGATTTCTACTCATACAGGTCTTGGAGATAATGTCCATATGAGGCCACCTCCCCTCGGGGAAGAGGAGGTCCCGAAGCCGACCAAAGATAAGAAAAGGAGAAAGGCCTCGCCACCAGATACTCCAAGGTCCAAGAAAATCAGGGCTCGAAAGTCGAAGACTGATCTCGCTGTTCTGCCTGCCGATGAAGTCCAAATGCTACGAGATAAAGATGAGGAAGGAGAATATACCGACTTCATATTGGTGGCTCAAAAGAGGGAAAGCATCGAAAGCTGCTGAGCCGGTGACGGTCGAGGGGGTTCAGTCGAAAACCGAGGTGATCTCGAGGGAAGGTCCGAGCAGAGTCCCCGAATCATCGGGTGTTGATGATGCCTCCTGCCGTGATGAGCAACCGGCGGGTGTGCCCTAAGAGTCTAGTTCTGAGGCCCTTCAAAGAGAAGAGAATGCTCCAAGTGACTCCCTCGGGGCAATTAATATTGACGATTAGCCGCCCAGCCCCACGTTCTCTAAGGGGCAGTTTCGGGATGCCCGGTCCATAGGGACCCCCGATGTGGGGACGGCCCCCGAAGGGGATGATATATTTCGTGGTTGCTTCGCGGGGGTCGATGATGTTTCCGACCTTGACGCATCACTCATTTTTGATGAGGCTCAGGGGCTTCTGAACCAAGTGAGTTTTAGCCCATGCTACCATGCTTGCGTTTGTTCTTATTTCTCTAAGTATGATTTCCTTTCTTTCTGTACAGGCTACAACGCTCCATCGAGAAGCATTTTCCAAGTACCGAGCTGAGTTGGCCTGATGTGAGGCTGATCTCAAAAAGCTTACGGAGGAGAGAAACGCCCTCAAACTCCTCTATGTGCGAAAAGAAGAGGATATCATGAGCATTCGAGCCGAGCTGACAAGAACTCATCGAGATCAAACCGAGCTCATTGAACGGGTAATGTAAATTTTTGGGATCTTGTTATGTATTAACTTGATATTGGCAACTAACACTTTGATCCTGCAGGTTCAGCAGAAGGCCGAATTAGTTGAGCAACTTCGTGAGGAGGCCAAGATGAAAGAGGCAGAGACTTTGGGGTAGAAACAGAGCATGGACCGTCTCACCACGGAGAAAGATGCGGTTCGGGTCCAACTATCTTTGGTTGAGCGTCAACTCCAAAGTGTGAAGGTGGAGAACTTGGCCCGAGCTCAAAAGGTTGAAGAGCTCGAGACTCGGTTGGCTGCTGAGCTTGCAAGGGCCACATCCGAGGCAGAGGTGCTCGTGGCCTCCTACCGAGACGACGCTGAAGCCGCTAACACTCGGGCAAAGGAAATTTCTGACGATGCTGAGTTTAGATTGTCCGTGTTGCCGAGCATACTAGGTGCCAGTCTCGAAGAGAGACTCTTGAGGATGTACATGCTCGTGGCTTCGACCTCACGGCTGATATCGAGAGTGCAAAAATTTTGGAGGACGAAGCAAGAGCTTTTCTTTCCGATGATAAAGACTCTGCGAGTAGATCCGAGAGCAGAGGAGATGAAGATGAAGCTCCCGAGGCAGACTAGTCACTTAGGATTTTTTCT
This sequence comes from Nicotiana otophora, assembly GCA_000715115.1. Lineage (NCBI taxonomy): Eukaryota > Viridiplantae > Streptophyta > Magnoliopsida > Solanales > Solanaceae > Nicotiana > Nicotiana otophora. The sequence continues at coordinate 33,828 of AWOL01S0006282.1, forward strand.
CTTTTTGTTTTTTTGTGTAAGACCATGTGTGGTCTTTGTAAATACTTTGCATATATGAAAGATTCCTTTTCTTTCCATTTTGTCTCCGATTTCTGATTTATGATAAATGTTGTTTTACCTTTGTCTTGTGAAAACTTTGTTGCAATCGGGTTGTTGTAGCCTCTATAATCGAGTGAGCAGCATCTCGAACTCAGAGTAATACAACCCTTAGGTTTTTTAGTTAAGCGAAGGCGAGTCCCCGAGGTCAACAATATATTCGGAATTTTGATTTCGGATGGCTTGATCGAAGCCGTACTTGTACTGTTTTTGTAGCCGAGTTCGAGTAAGTTTCGAACTCACAGTAACAAACCCCTTAAGGTTTTATATCAAATAATGATGAATCTTCAAGCTATAGTCAAGTCAATTTTATTTGAGCTTGGAATAGTGGAAACCTTAGGTCCAAATTGAGTGAGAACAAAATCTCGAACTCTAAGTGTATTGGCCCTTAGGCCCTTTAGATTGGGCCGATATGGCTCTAAAAGATGGATACTTTTTTTCTTTTTTGGTTTAGAAGACTTAGTAAAAATTTCTTTATGCCTTAACACGTATTCCTTACCCATTGGGTTTTTTGAGGGTTCGATGTCGATTGAAACCCCATTGCTTTTTGTGCCTTAGCCTGTTTGTGTTAAGATAATTTGATACCTCTTAAGGTTTTTCGAGGGCTGATTTCATCGAAGCCCTTTTGCCGAGGGTAGCCTTTTTTAACCATTTTTTCAAAGAATTCGAAGGCCTATTTTTATTGTGGGATTCAGACATTTTTGAGCCGCCTTAATTTGGCCGTAGCCTTTGAGTATGCCTCTTAGGCTTATTTCCCAATAACACTTCGAACTTGTTCGAAGTGTTAGCCCCCAAGAGTGATGTCCTCGGCCTATAAATCGAGGGGTGTCTCTTTGAGGTCTAGTTTAGATTACTCGAATATGTCGATCATCGATGGCAGTCCCCGAGTGTACGAGGTATATTTGCACTTGGCCCTTGAGCCATTTCTCACAAAATCATAAGTATGGAGCTTGTATAGTAAAGAATTTTCTTTGAGACACAAGATGTTTGATATAGAAAGAATGCTTCTTTGTATAATTTATACATGCGTACATGTTTTACCATCGGGGCTCGACTAATCTATACGGACACGGTTCATTCGACCGTTTGGCCCATTACAAAGTTCTCTATCGAGACCCTTTGACACGAAGTAATTTCCTCGATAGTGAAACATCTGAGGGTGATGCCCCCCAGTATTCGAGGTTGATTGTAAAGAAACCTTGGATACTGTTGACTTTTCCTCAGGTAGCACATAATTGTTGCCTCATTAAAAACCTTGCCGGGAAAACCCACTTGGGAGAAAAACCGATCTAAGGAAAAAAGAGTGCAACGCGTGCTTTAAAACTTGAGGTCTCGATGTCTTCGATCGAACACCTGCAGTGAGTTAGTGTCGAATATATAAATGAAAAATAGGAATAAAGGCATACCTTTAGCAATAATACCGTTTGAGAAGCGATATGTTCCAATTATTTGGTAGTTGTTCGCCGTCCATCGTGCCGAGCTTATAAGATCCCTTTACGACGATGTCGAGGACTTGGTAGGGTCCTTCCCAATTTGGGCCGAGCTTCCCTTCATTAGGATCTCGAGTGTTGATGGTGACTTTCCTCAGGCTAAGTCCCCGACTCTGAAGTGGCGAAGGTTGGTTCTCCTATTGTAGTATCTTTCGATTCGTCGCTTTTGTGCATCCATTCGAATGAGTGCGACTTCTCATTTTTCATCCAATAATTCGAGGCTAGTATTCATAGCCTCGTGATTTGACTCTTCTGTTGTATGTTGAAACCTGCACTGGGTTCCCCAACTTCGACTGGAATCAAGGCTTCAGAGCCATATACTAAGGAAAATGGGGTTGCCCCCGTACTAGACTTTGATGTTGTTCGATATGCGCAAAGAACTTCGGGTAGAATTTCTCTCCATTTCCCCTTAGCGCCGTTCAACCTTTTCTTTAGGTTTTGAACGATAGTCTTGTTTGTTGATTCGGCCTGTCCGTTCCCACTATGGTGATATGGTGTTGATAACATCCTTTTTATTTTGTGGTCTTCGAGGAATTTCGTCACTTTGCTGTCGATAAATTATTTTTCATTGTCACACACTATTTCGGCGGGTATCCCAAATCGACATATGATATGATCCCAGATGAAGTCTATAACCTCTTCCTCTCTCACTTTCTCGAACACTTGTGCTTCAATCTATTTAGAGACATAGTCAGTCATAAATAAAATGAACTTAGAAGGCAGATGGCCGACGATATCCATTCCCCATTTCATAAACGGCCATGGGGATAGGACTGAATGAAGTTGTTCTCCGGGTTGATGGATCATCAGTGCAAACCTTTGACATTTATCACATTTTCGAACAAACTCCTTAGTGTCTTTTTTCATGTTATCCCAGTAGTATCCTGATCTAATAATTTTGTGAATCAGTGATTCAGCGCCGGAGTGGTTCCCATAAATGCCTTCACGGACTTCTCGTAGAATATAATCGGTGTCTCCTGGTCCTAAGCGTACTGCCAATGGTCCATCGAATGTCCTTCTGTATAATGTTCCATCTTCAGCCAATGTGAATCGAGCAACTTTGGTTCGTAGAGCCCTTGACTCTTTAGGGTCCGATGGGAGCTTTCCGTTCTTCAAGTATTCAATATATTTATTCCTCCAATCCCAGGTTAAGCTTGTAAAGTTTATATCGGCATGACCATCCTTGATCACGGATCTCGAGAGTTGAACGACAGTCCTCGAGCTGATCTCATCTTCCTCGACCGATGACCCTAAACTTGCAAGTGCATCAGCCTCATTGTTTTGTTCTCGAGGTACATGTTGTAAAGTCCATTCCTTGAAACGGTGCAAGGTTACCTGCAGCTTGTCCAAATACCTTTCCATTCTATCCTCTCAAACTTCGAAGGTTTTGTTTACTTGGTTCACTACCAGTAAAAAGTCACACTTGGCTTCAATGACTTCTGCTTCCAAGCTTTTAGCTAGCTCGAGACCTGCAATCATGGCCTCGTACTCGACCTCATTGTTAGTCAACTTAGAAGTTTTGATAGGTTGCCTAATAGTGCTACTCGTGGGCGACTTCAAAACGATGCCTAGCCCGGACCCCTTCACATTCGAAGCACCATATGTGAAAAGGGTCCATACCCCTGATGATGTAACCAATTTTAACAAGAGTTCCTTTTCAACTTCGGGTACGAGGGTTGGCGTGAAGTCGGCCACGAAGTCCGCTAAAATTTGAGACTTGATGGCCGTCCGGAGTTGATATTTGATACGTACCCACTGAGTTCGACGACCCATTTGGCTAATCGGCTCGATAGTTCGGGCTTGTACAAAATATTACGAAGTGGGTAAGTGGTTAATATGCATATGGGGTAACATTGAAAGTATGGTCTTAACTTTCTAGAGGCGCTTATCAGTGCAAGTGCCAATTCCTCCAAATATGGATATCTAGTTTCTGTTTCTCCTAAGGTTCGACTTACATAATAAACGGGAAATTGCGTACCTTGCTCTTCTCGAACTAGGACACCACTTACTGCGATTTTCGATACTGCCAAGTACAAGTAAAGTTTCTCATTTTCCTTTGGAGTGTGAAACAGTGGTGGGCTCGATAGGTATCGCTTCAATTCCTCTAATGCCTGTTGTCATTCCGGAGTCCAGGCAAATTCGTTCTTCTTTTTGAGCAGAGAAAAAAATTTGTGACTTCGATCTGATGACCTCGAAATGAATCGGCCTAAGGCAGCTATCCGTCCAGTTAGCCTCTGCGCGACTTTTACAATGTCCACGACGGTGATATCTTTGATGGCCTTGATTTTATCGGGGTTGATCTCGATCCCCCGATTTGATACCATGAAGCCAAGGAACTTGCCCGAACCGACCCCGAAAGCACATTTCTCGGGGTTAAGCTTCATGCTGTATTTCCTTAAAATCTCGAACGTTTCCTGCAAATGAGCCAAATGGTCCTCTGTGCACAGGGACTTAACTAGCATGTGATCAATATAAACTTCCATTGATTTACCTATTTGTTCTTCAAACGTTTTATTTACTAGGCGTTGCTAAGTAGCTCCTGGACTTTTTAGACCGAAGGGCATTACATTATAGTAATATGTTCCATACTTGGGGATAAATGAATTCTTTTCTTGGTCTTCTAGGTTCATTTGGATTTGCTTGTACCCGGAATAGGCATCAAGAAAAGTAAGGATCTGGTGGTCGGCCATGGCATCGATCATGCGATCGATGTTAGGCAGTGGAAAAGAATCTTTGGGGCACGCCTTGTTTAAATCCTTATAATCTACACACATTCTAAGTTTGTTCGCTTTTTAGCCACTACAACTATATTGGCTAACCATCCAGGATATTTCACTTCCCGAATGGACCATATTTTGAGGAGTTTAGTTACCTCGTCCTTTATGAATGCATGCTTTACCTCGGACTGGGATCTTCTCTTTTGCTTCACCGGTTTTAACCTAGGGTCCAGGCTTAGCCGATGCGTCGTTATCTCCGGTGGGATCCCTGTCATGTCTAAATGGGACCAAGCAAAACAATCTATGTTATCAATAAAAAATTGAACAAGCTTTTTCCTGAGTTTGAGGGTTAATCCTATTCCCAAGTATACCTTTCCCTCGGGCAGGTACTCGATCAATATAACATGTTCTAGCTCTTCGACCGTTGATTTGGTGGCGTCCGAATCTTCGGGAATAATAAAAGTTCGAGGGGTCAGAAAATCCTCCTCTTCTTCTTATATCTCCTGCTTTCCTGATTCGGTCGAGGCTGGTGGCTGTGATTGATATTTGACTTCCTGTTTAACTTTGATGCTCGACCTTTCCGAGGTTGATAGTGTCGATATCGGCGTTACCTCATCGACCGCAAAAATTTCATTTGCGGCATGCTGCTCCTCGTATAATTGTTTACACCGATCGACGTCAGAAATTTCATTATTTGGTGGAGAGTCGAAGGGACTGCTCTCATATTGTGGATCCAAGGCCTTCCGAGTAGGACATTGTACCTCATGTCGCCCTCGATTACGTAGAACTTGGTATCTTGAATGGTTCCAGCCACGCTTACCAGTAGAATAATCTCCCCTTTAGTTATTTCACTGGACATATTGAAGCCGTTTAAGACCCGAGTTGCAGGCACGATTTGATCTTGTAGGCCGAGCTGCTCCACTACCCTCGATCGGATGATATTCGCCGAGCTACCTAGATCCACTAAAACACGCTTAACTTGAACTTTATTTAATAAGATAGAAATTACCAGAGCGTTGTTATGGGGCTGAGAAATGCCTTCTGCTTCTTCGTCGTTGAATGATAAAGTGCCTTCGGGCACATAATCTGGGGTTCGTTTTTCCCTAATGATTGATACCTTAGTGCATTTGAATATGGGTCCTTATGGGATGTCGACCCCACCGACGATCATATGAATGACATGTTGGGGTTCCTCCTGTTCATTTTTCCTATTGGCGTCCTTTTCTCTGAAATGATTCTTGGCTCGATCGCTGAGGAACTCTCGAAGGTGGCCCTCATTGAATAGACGGGCTACCTCCTCCCTTAATTGCCTGCAATCCTCGGTCTTGTGACCATGCGTGCTATGATACTTGCACATCAAATTTGGGTTTCTTTGGGAAGGATCAGTTTGTATGGGTCTGGGCCACCTAGTATCTTTGATCCTTCCGATTGACGATACAATGCCCGATGCATTGATGCTAAAGTTATATTACGATAACCAAGGTGCCTCTGTGGGATCGACATACTTGTCAAAATCACTTTTGCTCATAAGTCCCCGAGAATTCTGTCCTCGATCACTTCTTTGATCGCTCTGGGCAGAATTGCGTCCTGAACCACTGTTCCTTCGATCTGCGGTATATGATTGATATCGGTCTCTGTTCAATATTGTCTCCCTGTCAACGTCCCTTTGGTTTTTAACTGCCAACATGTTTGGATGTACTGAACTGGAAGAGGCTCTTAATTGGTCCTCCTCGACCCTAATCTTCGATTGATATCGATTGTGCACATCTGCCTAAGTTACAGTTGGATACTCGGTCAAATTTTCTTTCAACTGACGTGATGCTATCGAACTCCGTTCGTTTAACCCTTGGGTGAAATCTTGAATGGCCCAATCATCTGTGACCGGTGGCAACTTCATGCGTTCCATTTGAAATCGGAACACGAACACCTTCAGCATTTCATTATCCCTTTATCTTACCTTAAAAAAGTCCGATTTCCTCGTTGCGACCTTTATGGCCCAGGCGTGTGCCTTTATGAAAGAATCCGCTAACATGGCAAATGAGTCAATGGAATTTGGTGGCAGGTTGTGATACCAAATCATTGCTCCCTTTGAAAGGGTCTCTCCGAATATTTTCAACAACACAGATTTGATTTCATCATCTTCTAAATCGTTACCCCTGATGGCGCATGTATATGAAGTAACATACTCGTTGGGATCGGTGGTCCCATTATATTTGGGTATGTCTGGCATACAAAACCTCTTTGGAATAGGCTTCGGAGCCGCAACTTGGAGGAAACGACTTTTGTACAAACTTCTTCGAATCCATCCCTTTCACGATTGGCGGTGCCCCCAGTATATGGTCAACTCGAGAGTTGTATGTCTCCATTTTTTTATCGTTGGATTCGATTCTCTTCTCCCTTGATTCAATTCTTTTGGTGAGCTCCTCGAGCATTTTCATTACCGCAAGATCAGTCCCCGATTCGTTACCATTCGACCTTTCCAGTACTGGCTCGGTACGGCGAGTAGTTTCTGGCTCGACCCTATTCGGAGCTCTATGTTGATTTTTTAACTGAGCAATAGTGGCTTGCTGAGCCTGAAGCATCTCAAATATCACTTGGAGACTGACTCTTTCGTCTCCTCTGCCCTGTGTTCCTTGGTCCCTAGATCGGCCTTCTCTGCGTACGCTCCCATCGAGACCTGCGCGCAGGTCTGCATTTAGAGCAACGTGCGAACTGACATCGACCGGGTTGGCAACCGGTGCTTTCCCGAGATTAGCTTGTGGCACCTCGACTCCTGGAGCAACCACATTTTCGTTTTCACCGTGGAATCCGAGGCCATTGTCACCGTGTGTGGATGCGTTTTGTGAGTTTGACATGTTTTAGCCTGAAAGCAAAGATACTTGACAAGAACAAGTGTAAAATAGTATGTTTTACCAGAATCGGTACTGAACAATCACTATTATCCTTAGCCCCACGGTAGGCGCCAAACTGTTTACCCTAAAAATGGACTAACAATTAAACTTATATTGTGGTTTTAAGGATATGTGATTTAAACCAGCACCAATTGATAAACAACGAATTAAATAGATAACTTGGACAATAAAATAAATCAAACCGATCTGCAAACGATGCCTCGATCTCGATTCGAGATAGTCTCGAGGTTAGTTAATAAGAACAATATAGGATAGAATAAACAACGCTGAACAATGATGAATAAAGAAAACAACATATATGTATATTCTTATCCGTAAATAATGTTGGTCCCTACAAGTGAATAGGATCCCTCTTTATATAATAGAGGAATACTAAATAAGTTACAACTCTAATAACGGAAGTAGATCCCATGATTGGAGCTAATAACCGCTTGGATTTGATCTGTTCCGGGATTTTCGCCCTGACTTTCGACCGGTTACTGATTTCTCGCCATTCCGTTATTACGTCTTACTCGAAGTCAGTCATACTCGATCTCGATTATTGCTGGCCTCAATCTCAATAAACACCTCGATCTCCAGGTGTGATGTTCTATCTTCGAGCTCGAGCCCAATCTATTATGAGGTTACCCTCGAGGCAACTCCTCTGCCAACCGGGTATGCCCGATGTCAACCGTATACAACATCGAGATATTGTTAACTCTTGGAACACTAGTATAAAACTTAACCTTGTCAAAGTTGCATTCACATAACTTATAGATAAATACCGAATCTCGCTGAAAATGGAGCTTCTATACTCCCCATTCTCTATACTTCTCAGCTTTCTACTCTTTCTAGTCATAGCTGCGAAACAATAGGTAGACATTTAAATTTTATCGAATTTAAATCGATAAAATAACGTGGATTATATTTTAAGGTATTTGTCCAAATAAATATTTTGGGCTAATATAATTTGATTGATTATATAAGTCCAATATAATTGGACTAGTCCATTTAGTTGGGCTACAAATGATGAGCCCACTTTATTAGACCCAATATGCCATCTTCCTAGAGGACCAGTTTGGTGCCACATGTCAAATGACATGGCACGCCATCAAACGGAAGAGCCAATAGGATCATGCAACGTATTAAAATGACAAGGCATGCCAAGAAAAATTAAAAGGCCAATGAAACTATGCCACGTGTGTAGGTGACGTGTTCTGGCCAATCAAATGCGGCCTTGTCACACTTCAATCTGATTGGTCGGAAAGAGTTTGTTCTCACCACAACTCTTCTCTTCCACAACTATAAATATGGGTCATCATAACTGAGAAAAGGGGGACCAGAAGTTATAAAAAGAAGACACAAGGAAGCTCGTGGATCAAAGGCCACAATTCTCTGCAAACTGCAAGTGTTCAAGCATTCGAGCACTTTAACACTAATTTCAAGTACTCAAGATCAAGAACGAAGTCAAATCAAATACAAGGCATTCAAGATCAAGGTTACTTGTTCGTGATAAAATTCATGGCAGCAATCAAAGCGTTCACGACGGATAAATCAAATTCAAAATCAACCTCAAAGGACATTGAATTTATTATATTGGAAAAGTAGAATCAGAGGATTCATAGAGATTGTGACACTCAAATATTCGAAACCAAACACTACGATTGTTGCAATATTTTTCGATATTGATTTTATTTTCTGGACGCAAATTTATTATCTACACAATCCAAGAGAGGAACATGATCGAAATTGCCCCTCGACCACGAAAACTTCCACTTATCCGACTGTTATTGCATTCTCACCTAAAGTAGCCAATGAGGTGATGGAGACACATGATCTTGTGTTTGCAGAAAGGCCAGATATTCTTGTTGAAAAGATAATTGGATATGATAAGAGTATATGACTTTCTCGCATTATGGTGATCTATGAAGACAATTGAGAAACATAAGTGTATCAGAGCTTCTAAGTGCAAAGGGTGTTCAGTCCTTTGAATCAATAAGACAAGAGAAGGAAAGTAAAGCAATTTGCATGGAATTGCAATACCTATAATTTTTAAACCCAGAGATTATATGGAAAAATTTAAATACTTTGAAATGAAAATAAAGAGATCATTTATGCCCACTATCTCTCCTAAAATCATCATATTAATATATGCTTCACAATCAACAGTGTTCGTATTTTCCTATTTCATGGCTAAATATATATGCCCTGGGTATTCTTCAATTGAAACAGAGTTTAAATGAAACCTCTCAATATACTTGGCCATATTTATTTTGTTCGAAGCATCATGCTGGTACAAAATATGAGAGTAAATAATGCATTAACAAAACATGTTTAAATTCCATTAAATAATGTTTTTAGTTGAATATTTGTATGCATAATTGAATATTCCATTTCTAATTTACCAATGAGGACAGGCTAAACAATCAGGATAGATCTTGAAATCTACGAGGGGCCAAATCTACCTGCCATATCACTACGATAACTTGCTTAATCTTTCTTAAGCGCATGATTTGGTAAGGTCACAATTGACATTAATTCTATCCTTAATGCCAATTAATATGCTCTGTTGAGCGATGCAATAAACATTCTCCCAATAGAGGGAGAAAAAAATCTGGTTAAGGGGAATTATCAATTAGATATTTCTAGTTCTATAAAATTTATAAATATTTTCCATATCATTAGTTGGGGTTAAGAGTAATTCTTCTATAATTCAAATAAATTGAGGTGCTTGGAGTAACTCAATTGTTAAATATTGTCAGTATTATCTACATAATAACCTTATAACTGCCCGACTAAAACAATGAACAAAAAGAAGGTTAATTTATGTTATACTCCCTCACTTTCAACCTATGTGCAGTAATTTGACCATGCACTGATTTAAGGAAAAAAACTAAAAAAATTGTATCTTTAAAAACTTGAAGGATAAAGCTTTATGGGGGATATTTTAGTGGCTATAAAGCTTCTCATTAAAGGTAAAATAGATAAAATAAAAAGTTTAAAATAAAATTATTTTTAAATACATAAACATGTTATTCTTTTTTAAATGGACTAATAAAGAAAGTTGTATACGGATGAAATCGGGCCCATGGGACACCTCGGTTTCCAATAAGATAAACGGAGCAAGAGGCGTGATGACAAAGGACCGGAATCGAGGAAAGGATCCCCTTGAGCCATGATCCGGGCAAAGCGCATGAACTCGGGAGTATCGGGGCCATTACCCCGGATTCGATTCGAATCCCAGAGACATCGGAGAGTACTACCAGGCAATCGAGCACGACCAACAATAGGTCGTGATATCCGTGACCAACCGGATATCACGGCGTGGATCTCGGCACAAATCGGCAGGAATCCGGTGATTGGTTAAACATAAGATTTTTACCTTTTATGGAATTGTATTTAAGGTAGGACTCCCCTTCTATATAAATGTGGGTCTAATTATTCATTAACCACACTGTAACATGCATATCAAGGCAATATACTATTATTTTCTTTGTTATTTAAAGTTCTCACTTTTGTTCATCGGTGCTTAGTTATTGTAAGTCCAGGATCGAGGGCAGATATTTTATTAAGGCTGTTGTTGATTCCGGAACCTCTCTCTTAAGCGGTTTGACAATTTATTACGTCCTCTATCTGTTTAATCTAACGCAATTTATCGTTTGTATTGAATTAATCTGCGTATCCTAAAAAATATATACAAATTTAATTGTTATCCGTTTTTTAGGGTAAACAGTTTGACGCCCACCATGGGGCCAAGGATAATAGTGACAATTTGATACAAATTTCCATAACACACCCTATTTTACACTTGTTCTTTGAGCTTTTAATTTCAGGTCAAAATTTATAATGTCGAACTGCCAATTTGTCCCTTTGAACGTGGATGCTGAATCTGCCCACCATGGTGAGAACAACAATGTGGTATCCAGTAACGAGGTGCCCCCTGTCGACCCCAACGGAGTTTCGACCGTGGACCCGATCGATGCTAACTCACATGTGGCCATCAATGCAAACTTGCCTACCGATCCTGAGAACAACATCCGTGGGGGAGTCCGATCGGTGGCCCAAAATACACACGACGACGAATGTGATGGGATCAACTTGCAAGTAATCTTTAAAATGTTGCAGGCTCAGCAAACAGCGATAGCTCAGTTGCAGAACCAGAGCCGCGCCCCTAGCAGAGTCGAGCCCGAAGCATCTCGGGAAAGCGCTCGCAGAAATGAACCAATCGTAGAAAGGCCGAGTGAAGCTGAACCTGAGACCAACCCCGAAATCATAAAGATGCTTGAGGAACTGACAAAACGGGTGGAATCGAGAGAAAAAAAATCGAAGACAATGACAAAAAAGTATAAACCTACAACTCCAAGATCGACCAAATCCCAGGAGCACCACCGATATTAAAGGGCGTAGATTCCAAGAAGTTTGTTCAAAAACCTTTACCTCCAAGCTCAGCTCTGAAACCGATCCCAAAGAAGTTCTGCATGCCCGAAATTCCTAAGTACAACGGAGCAACTAATCCAAATGAACATGTGACCTCCTATACATGCGCCATCAAGGGGAATGACTTGGAAGATGATGAGATCGAGTCCGTCCTGCTGAAAAAGTTCGGAGAGACCTTGTCAAAAGGAGCTATGATATGGTATCACAACTTACCCCCTAATTCTATTGACTCGTTTGCTATGCTTGCAGACGTCTTTGTGAAAGCACACGCCGGGGCCATCAAGGTCAAGACCAGGAAATCAGACCTTTTCAAAGTGAAGCAAAGAGATAACGAGATGCTCAGGGAATTTGTGTCCCAGTTTCAAATGGAATATATTGATCTGCCTCCAGTCGCGGACGATTGGGACGTTCAGGCCTTCACCCAAGGACTCAATACTCAAAGCTCATTGGCTTCACAGTAGTTGAAGCAAAATATGATAGAATACCCGGCGGTACCTTGGGCCGACGTCCATAACCGGTACCAATCAAAAATCAGGGTCAAAGATGATCAGCTCGGGGCCCTTTGCGGGTCCGTTTATCCCGTCACAGCTAGTGACAAATCCAAAAAAGACACTGATCGTGAACCAAGATCGAATAGAGACCGGTATCAAACATAAAATGGAGATAGAATGGGTAATGGGTTTGGACGAAACCCTGTGAAAAGTGAAAGAAGAAGCGATCGAGGTCAAAATAACCGGGGACTCATGACTTTGATAGGCCCATTGGGCCTAAGGAAGCGCCTAGGTTATCAGAGTATAACTTCAACGTCGACTATGTTGCCATCGTATCTACCATAGGACACATCAAAGACACCAAGTGTCCTCGACCTTTACAGTCCGACCCTGCCCAAAGGGACCCCAACCTAATGTGTAAATATCATGGCACTCACAGCCACAGAACTGAAGACTGCCGACAACTGAGAGAGGAAGTAGCCTAGTTATTCAACAACGGACACCTCCGGGAGTTCCTGAGCGATCGAGCCAGAAATCACTTCAGGAATAGGGACTCCAGTAAGCAGATCGAGTAAGAGGAACCTCAGCATGTCATTAACATGATCATTGGTAAGGTCGACGTCCCCCCCCTAGGGACGATGTTTGAATTTCAAAACTTTGTCTTTGAATTTCAATAATAAATACTTAACCTACCTTAGAAAAACTATTAGCATTAAATTTTCCGTTCTTCAACCAAATCTTCTTTCCTTTTTTGTTGTTGTTTATGTGCTTTATATATGTACTTCACGATTAATCGTTTAAAATAAATTTTAAAACAAATTATATGGTCAAGAAGTAGTTTCGCATGCCCCATCAAGATTTATATATTAAGTGTTTCAGTTCTACCTTTTGTTCGTGCAATTTTATTATCTATATATCATGCCAACATGCAAGTCTATCATTCAATTCGGGAAATAATTTCTTATTAGACGGTAAAAGTTACTTTCTTGATTTGTTATTGCTATCCGTTATTGTTTTCCTTTTTGTGATCGCATTTGGTTTCTATTTTTGATTGATATGACCGGAATATTTGTATGTAGAAGTACGTATAGTCATAGTTGTAAAAGATTACACAAGTTTCAGTAGAAAAAAAAAAGGAGCTCATAGAACTATTCCCACGCGTAATAGAAGGATGTGATAGTATGATAATTCACTTGTGTGTAATGTATAGATCTGATCACAAGAATTATCTATAGGAAACAGTTTAAAATTAACCCTTAAATGTCGTTGTAAAGTCATATTACCCACGAAATTGATTATTATATTTTGTGTATATATCTGATGCTAATAATTATTTAAAAAAAGAACATATGCAGTTGAAAGTTTATTATTTTAGGTATGCGTTTCATAGTAAATATCGCAAGACAGTCATTCAAAGCACGAACATAGAGACTAGTACTATATTAAAAGCACGAAAACCCTTAGCGAAACATCGTTCACCTTTTCTATCCTTTAAAAACAACTTTCATAATCGACAAAATTATAATTTAAGTTAGTTTCCTAATATTTAGTACTTTGAAATCAATTAAAGTTTTATGTATTATATCTTTCCTTATTAAAATAGGTAGAAATCCTAATATTTAGGAATTTAAAATTAATAAATATTTTATCTCATATGAATCACACCAATCGAAGTTATCCTTTGTACAATGGTATGCGCAACATAATACAATTGATTTGTAAATAAGAAGTTGAAATATGGGGACATAACATATTAAATTAAAATTGTTTAATATATTAACATTTAAATTAAAATTATTTCAACGTGGAACAATTAAATATGCATTTTAAAAGTTCTTATTTTAATCATACAAAATAGTTAATCCGTGTTCAATTAAGCACACAAAATAATTATTTGATACCATATTTAATCATACTAAATCGTACCAGCCTAAATTTATATTATAAAAACATCAACACGAATGTTCATTGACTTTTTATCTTTTAAAAATAATTTTTGTAGTGAATAAATATGTAGTGCAAATATTTTACTATTATTTAAGATTTAAAAATTCACTATATATATACACACTTAGTAAATTCAATAACTTTTTATACTAATTCGTTCATCCTATTAAATTTTTATATTTTCGTAATATTTTCTTTCCCCACGCACATTTTGATAAAGTTATGTAAATCATATTATTTTCTTATTTCAACAACTAAAACCTCACTGCATGGGTAATATTGAAACCTTGGAAGGAATATAAACTCAGAAGACATATGATTCAATTTTTTAATTTATATTATTTGATAGATCTTTAAAGAATCATAATAAAAGACTATGTATTTCAAAACAAATCTTAAATCCTAAATCTTCAAGAGCTATGTGTTTTTACTGAAACTAAAAGAAGCACGATAACTTATGATTTAACTAATAAAATTAGAAAATTAGAAAATAATTTAAGGTGAATATATTGAATAATTAATGTGGACTTTTATGAACAAAAGTTTTCCTTTTATTGAGTTAGCTATATAGGATCAATATTTATTAATTTCAGAAGCTTATAGTACTTTATTTATAACTCAAATATAATTTTATAATTTTTTGAGAGAAATTACTATTGAGATGGAAACACGCGCAACGCGTGTATACTAAGACTAGTTCCACTAATTCCATAGAAGAAACAAGAGATCATTTGTCCTAGTTCCCAATTCATAACCTCTTTAATAAATGACAGCGCCGCGTAATACCGATTTACCGAAACCTTTTAAGTTCAATAACAAAGACGTCTTGGTACATTGCTCTACTTTCATTCCTATCTCAAATATATTGATCCTGAGGACTAACGAATCATTATTAATAACAAACTAATACGGTCAAAATGCATGATTCATATGGTAATCTTTTGCAAATCTGCTTGATATGTCTTAATTTGTATGTATTGATAATAAAACAATTTTACAATGACATGTTTATTAATAATCATCATACGAATTAAAATCTTTTACAAATATAATAAACATATTTTTGTACTTTTAGTAGAAGGGCCCCCATATCAAATACCTAATGAAGTAACAACGATTATGCTTATTTAAAATGAATGTTACTGTAAGAATGTAAATTTAACATACTCTGTTATTACCATATCTTGCAAATAAGTATTTGATAACTTAATAAAATATGATTAGTGATTCCCAGAAAATTAGAAAACCAAACATATCCAATCCAAATAAGATGATAATATTGGTAAAAAAGAACAGATTATTTTCATAAAAAATTATTAAATGTGCAGATCTTTTATCATTCATTGCTTCCAGTGACCCATCACCCGAGTGTTTGATAACACTAAAGAAAATAAAAATGATCCCATTATATAATATCAGGGTGACAATATATTTTATCTCAAGATAAAGGGGTCTAATAATTTTCATCATGTAGTTGATGAAAAGAGAGGATAAATCAATGGAGAAATTTAACTATCCTTAAATATCCTATTTTATCTTGTCTTTTTATCTTGATTTGATTATC
The DNA here is from genome assembly GCA_000715115.1 of Nicotiana otophora. Lineage (NCBI taxonomy): Eukaryota > Viridiplantae > Streptophyta > Magnoliopsida > Solanales > Solanaceae > Nicotiana > Nicotiana otophora. The sequence continues at coordinate 49,461 of AWOL01S0006282.1, forward strand.
TTACGTCGATCATGAACCTACCGCAATCCTCTTTTTCTATTCCAACTTAATTAAAAATGACAACTGAAAACTCAAAAAGATATAAAAGAATCAAAATTTCAGAGTCATTGAGCTCAGAATTAATGCGATCTTATTATGTATTCACATTTTAAATTATTTTTGCATTTATATGCTACATAGTTTCAAGTGAAACCAATAGGTTCAGTTGAATCCACATATTCCACCCTGCTCTGTATATATATCTATATCTATACTATATTAAAAAATACGAAAACCCTTAACGAAATGTCGTTCGACTTTTTTACCCTCTAAAGATAGAGTTCATACTAGACAAAATAGTCATTTAATTATTTCCCTAAAATTTTGGACTTTGAAATCATCTAAATTTATTTATTAAATACTTCCTTATTTTAACTATGTACAAGATCCAAAATAATAGGACTCTTCTTAAATCCTTCTAAGTTTCCAAGTTGTTTTTTAAACCATGTCAGGAACCGTTAGGCAATTTTTTCCCAAGTCTATGGCCTTTTTTATTTTGATAAAAAATAATTTAATCAGCATTTAATCATATTTAGTATCAAACTTAGATAGATAAATATAATAAAATTCTATCTTTGTCCAAATTCCCGTCAGGGATATTTATTTTTCAAGTCTTTACCCTTTTTGTTTTGTTATAAATAATATAAATTATGCTTGAACTTAAATAGTTAAATATAATAAAATTTCATCGTTGGCCAAATCCAAATTATACATAAGTTTTACACCTTTTTAGTCTATTTCTGCTAGACTTATTGGCTAATTTGGTAACCAAAAGCGAAAAAACAGGCAAAATAAGTTTTTTTAACAAATTATTCTTTTGAATTTTGGTTTCTACTCTCTCCGTTTATTGAAATGTTACGTTAACATTTTGACATATTTAATTAGAACCGTCCCAAAATATCATAACCATATTTGGTGTAGTTGGAGCAATTGTACATCTCATTAGAGCATTAAAATTTATATCTATTTTTTTATTTATACTATATTAAAAGCATAAAAACCCTTAGCTAAATATCATTCGCATATTTTGCCATTTAAAAATAGACTTTATACTAGATAAAATAGTCATTTAATTATTTTTCTAATTTTATAATTTTAAAATCGACTAAAATGGGTCCGGATCTGCTCTAGTTATAAATGCTCCAGTATTTATCAATACAGGTCCGGATTGGAGACACGTGCTCTTATAAAAGTTTAAAGGCTGAGATCTCTTTTCCTCCCTTCTCCTAAAATTCCCTTTTCTTCCAATTGAAGAATAAAGATAAATACAGAGCCCCATTATACTCACACTTTCTACTCATCAGACAACTATTTAGCTGCTCTTGCTTTTTTATCTTGCAATGGCAACTTAATTTTTTTTTTCTTTTTTGGTTTTTTTCAAGGAGCATTTTTTTGAATTATACAATAGCATTCTTCTCCTCCTTGTATCCAATTCTATCATAGCATGACGAGACCCATGTAACTTTTGTCAAACAATGAAGGTTTCATACTGCTATGGAGCAGTCGATTACAGAGAAGAAGACAAGATCTGTTCTTATTTACTACACTGCCCATAATTGAAATGTCTTTCAATTTTGCTTTCGTAAAGCTGTCTTTACACATTTCAAAAACAGCAGAGCTCAAATAGAGTGTGGATTGGTCATTTTTCAATAAATTTGAGTTTCGAATTTGGAGTAAGAAAATATTGTCATATGAACTTTTCGTCACTCAGGAGTCAGGAGCTATGTATTTACCTTTCATTTGGAAGAAAATGGAGTTTTAGGAGAAGTGGAGGAGAAGAGATCTAAGCCTTCAAAGTTTTATAGGAGCACGTCGCTCTAATCTGGACTTGTATTGATAAATACTGAAGCTTTTATAACTGGAGCAGATCCCAACCCAACTAAAATTTTATTATTAAAATTTTTCTTGTTTAAAGCCCATTAATTATAATATTAGAGTTGTATTGAACTATTCCTATAAGATTCTTTATTATTTAAAACGTGAGTTAGCAAAATTATGTAGGAGTCAAACACACAACGAATTCTGAAAACATAAAGATTCAAAACATATGATTTTTCTTACTATTTGAAAATCGAATTCTTATTGGAAAAATTATAATTATTCTCAAATATTTAAAAATTAGAATGAGCAAAATATTCAAAATTTGAATTAATAAAAATTAAGTTATTTCTTTTAATGTTGAGAACAAATAATTAAGTCGTTGAATTAACTAATTAGCAAACGAATCCAATTCAATTATTTTACAAATTTATCATATAAGAAAAATTATTTGTTAAATTGACAAAACACTTAAAGTACATGAATTTTATTTTTGTAATAAGAGTATCGTCAGTGAAAAAAATCATAAAATGTAGCAAAATTAATTATAATAAAAAATAAAGATTCAAATCGGTGAAAAAAATAAATTTTAAGCAATAAGATAAAATTATAGAAGGCAACTAGATTATAAGTGAGTTATCATTTGTTTCTTTCTTGCATTTAATCCAACAAATGAAAACGTCTCGCTATAATTTTTATACTAAGTTTTTTCTTGTAATCTATTAGTTCAATATTAGTCATTCTTTAAATTTTACATTGTCACTATCAAATTTTTAGAAGGTATAATGCCAATTGTTTTTTAATTCGTAAATTTTTAAAAGACCAAGATATAGATCATAGTGATTGATGGCTCTTTCAATCCGCCGAAATGGAACGCTTTAGCGTGTTCCAAAATGTAGAATTTGGGTCAGAGAAAAAGTGTTTGGCCGAAGCAAAAAAAAGAGGCCTTCAGACAAGAAAGAAAGAGTAGAAAGATAGGTTTTCCATTGCTCTTTCCTTTGTCCTTCCCCAAATTTTTGCCCGGGAACTATCAATAGCGATTGTTGCTCCTTATGTCTGGTTCCGCTCAACTCTACCTTCAAAGCTACCCTTGCCTGATCACATCCACTTTTGGAGCCCCTCTCCTCTGAGGGGCATCACATCCGCTTTTGGAGCCCTTTTAATTTGTGTTATTTGATAAATTTTTAAAGAATTATAAATATTAACAATTTTCACAAGTTTCGATATAAGTCCGAAAAAAATAACAATAAGGCATCTAAATAAAATTCCTTCATTTGCTAAGCTAATTAAATGAGAAAAATATTTATTATTTTAAAAAAATCTTAAATTATATTTTATAACTCAAACAAATTATCTAATAATATGTATGTAATTTTTAAAATTTGTCTATTCATTAATATAGGTACACGCGCAAAGCGTGTACCCTAATACTAGTATATATATATATAGACATATAGGTAAAGTATCATATCTTATCTATGCATGTAATACACGGCTAAGAGGTACATAACTGATGTACGCTGAGATAATGTTAGATGAAGTTACATATAGTTCAAGATTTAAGGGGGAAAAACCCAAAAGCGAAAACTCTATGATTGATCAATTTAATATCCTCCTCGAGACAAATGAATCAAATATGTAACAAATAGTTAGAGTTTTGCCGAAACCATTCCAATATTGCTGACTAAAAGAAAGCCAGTACACAGTAACTATTTGCACTAGAGAACAACACATTGAGATATGTATGGAGTAGTTAATAAGTTACTTAATACGTGTCCAGTCTTTTGAATCGATAAGACAAGAGGAAGACGAGGATCTCATCAAAACAATCCTGGTACTACTTCAATCAATCTTTGTATTGACAAACAACATAATTTCCAGGGCTGCATTCCGTAAAAAACTCGAGGGCCAAGATGAATTTATCCATATCTCGAGGAAAACAGTCAGGAGGTTTTGTTTTGTCATACACATTCCCTTCACTCAAATTTCTTCGTGGAAGGAATAATCAAGTACTCGAGATTTCATACTTCAAAGCTCTAATACTTGGGGACTATGAAAGGCAAATAAGACTGAAAGTCAAAGAAGACTACAAGAGTCAGAATTCAAGTCAAGCCAACCCAAAAATAAAAAATCAAGAGCTAATCAAGAGCCAAAAAACAAGCCTGATTCAAAAACCTTTGTAATAAGCTTTGATAAAGTGTAAACTCGCGGATGTAAATTACAAGATCCTACGAGTACTTACGTTAAGGGCAATGATTAGTCATGGGTTGCAAAATATACCCTAGAATTTTATGAAATCTATTATAAGAAAAACAGTTATGAAAGAGTTGTAGATGTTGTACAAAAAGTTACTTGAATACATGTAAAGTGTTATATAATTTTAAAGTTTAAAATATGAAACTTCCTCAAATTATTTAAGAAATCTCTTCGAAACATGTATTTTCCTACTTCTTTCATATACTTACGCCAATATGAAGTTGAGATGTCTTCTTCATTAGTGTCGTTTATAAAAGGTCTCTCTTTTATAAAATTCGTATCTATACCAAAATCACGAAATACTAAAGCATTTTTAAAATGCAAGTCAAAGAGTAAAACATAAACTCAAACGAAATATTATATAATAAACCTGGCTAAAACTAAGTATAAACTTAGTTAAAACCAAGGTATTAGTTTGATTACAAACTCCAAAATGGACCAGGGATAAAAACTAGCCAATCATTTCAAAAATAAAAAACAAAAACAAACAAAAAGAAATTTCCCATCAAAAGTTCAAGAAACAAACTAAGAACACTATAGGGCAGAATCCAAAGCAACACTATCAGCAGCGGGAGAGGCAGAATCTAATATGACATCATCAGCAGCGGGAGAAGATTCGACTTGAGCAGAAGAGGCTTGAACACCAACTTCACCAGGAGTAAGTTCATCACCTTCGGGAACTCCGACCTCAGGTGAGGAAAAGTTATGACTTTGCTGAGTTTTTTCAATAGTTTCCTTAGCCTTTACAATCTCAGCATTCAAGTCAAAGCCTTCCTGACTAACCTCCATCAAAGTCTCGAGGCACGTGTTCAGAAAAGCCCAGCTTACGTCAAGAGTTGATTTATCTTCGAGAGCCTCGTAGTCCTTCTCCCATTGCTCAATTTCAGCCTTCAACTCTTCTCTTTAAGTCAAAGAGGCATCATAAGAAACCTTCAAAGGGGCGAGGGATCTCTCCAAGAACTGGACCTTATCAGTAGAGGCACGAAGGTCTTCTTGAGCCTGAGTGAGTGTTTGAACAAGCTCCCCGACATAGGTCTCCTTCTGATTAAGGAGTTCTTTCAAACCCCTAATCTCTTTGGTAGCTTTGGAAAGTTGCTCTGCAAATAAAGACTCAAGGATGTCTTTATATTTGCCAACTTGACTGGAAGAGGCTTTTTCAATTGCCAATTCTATCGCCATCACTTTTATTTGTTGCTCCAAAGCACATTTCTCCTCATCTAAAACTTCTTTCTCCAACTGAATACCCTCGTATTGTTCCTTCCAGTTGTCCGCCTCCGTAAGATAATCGTTGACTAGTTGTTCAGTGTGGGCAATTCTCTCCATAAGCTCCATGCCTATCAAGTTGATCTACAAAAGAAAAAGAAGAAGCGATTATCAAACAAAGATAAAAAATCACGAGGACAATAAAGGAAAGAGCTAAGACTTGTACCTTCAAAGATGAATGAACAATATCATTCATCCACGTCAAGGAACTGTGGCTTTCCAACTTCGACTTCTCAACTGGGCCAAGTAGAGGTTTTAGCCATACGTCGGCTTGACCAGATATTTTCAAAAGATTACCATCCTCGGGGACTTTTATGATAACCTTTTTCATCATCCTATTGCTACTGGAAGTACCAACTTCAACATGAGAAGTGGTAGCAATAGGGACAGTTGAGGAAATGAAAACAACCACGGGAGGAGCAGTAGCGGCAACAACAGGAGCGGAAATCTGAGAATCAATAGGAACTGACACTGAAAAAGAGGCAAGGGGTACTTCTTCGGAAACAGGACCAAAATCTTCACTATCAAAACTACGGGAAAATTATTGATCGGTAGAGTCACGAGGGGCAATATTCATCTCTTCATCAGAACTCACTAAAGTAGCACTTTCAGACTCATTCATAGGAACTGAACTTGGAGGAGGGGTGGTTTCATCATCCGAAATAACGTGCCTCCTAGCCCGAGACCTGCGTACTAAATGACCCTCTTCTTGTTCCTCTTCACCCTCCGAGCCACGAGCTCCCTCCGCTTTTCTCTTTGATGAAGAATTTAAAATCATCTCTTGAGCAAGGGACAAAGATAGTCTTGATGAAGTAATAGATGCGGCAATGACACCTCGAATGGGAAACCCTAGCAGAGGAAAAAGTTAGTAATCTCCAAGTAAATACAAAAGAAAGGAAAAAAATTAAAGAGAAGGATACCATGAGTCTTGACTTCCCAACAAAACCTATAAGATAGGTATTTTCAAGACCTTCCTTCTATAGGAGCAACCGACAACAATTTCTCTACCCAAGCATGAAAGTTTGGTATTTCTTCAAAAACTTCCATGGTTGCTAAAAAGAAAAGAAAAAAGCCACGAGATCGTAAGTTTCTTCTTCCCTCATGAAAGAAGAAGAGAGATACTTAAAAAAACCTTACGTGCAAAATTCTACTTTTCTAGAAAAGGCATGTTCTCCTCACCTACCAAACCATTTGTGGGAGCAGCAACGAAACAGGCGTACCAGCCACGATCTCTATCATCCTCAGGGCTAACCAAAACCCTTTTGCTTCTGGCCACGAGAGTAAAGACCCCTGAACGAAACAACTTAGGGGAATAAAGATGAAGCAAGTGTTGAAAGGTAAAGGGTAAGGAAGCCAAATTAGATAGGTATCGTAGATATGCAACAACTCTCCATACAATAGGACCAATCTGTCCTAAGCAAACGTTAAAGAAACGACAAAATTCTATGATCGTTGGGGTCAATAGGTGGTCTGAAACCTAAGGTAAAATGATATGTGTAAACAAAAGAATAACCAACATGGTACGAAGTTATCCTTTGGTTTGAGCCAGGAACTAAAACTGGAAAATCAGATTTCCAGTGGCATTCTCTTCGCACAAGAGAAATCAAGCCATTAGTAATCTGGGAAGGATAGACATCGGCACGATCATGGGAAGTCATAGAAGTAACTTGGTTCCTAATCGATTCACGATCAGTAGAGAAAGAAAATTCTTGAGGAACGATTTCATCAACCGTTGGTTCTCGAATGGATTCACTTGATTCCCTATTTCTGGTAGAAGATCTATGGGTTGAAGAAGCCCTAATCCTAGAAGAAGAAGGAGTAATAATGTTGGTTTGGAAAGTAGAACCACGAATAGATACAGATCCTAAACTACGTAATCTAGCACCTTTTCTACTCCTAACAGGAGTAGTTAAAGGGGAAAGTTCATCTACAATTACTACTTTGCGAGGATCGGAGTTTGATGAAGACATGGTTATACAAGAAAATAATGCTTGCTGAAGAACATGAACGATTAAATAAGAAGAACGCTATAGATTGGAGGTTTCGTGAAACTAAAAGCACATAAGGTATTTATAAGAAAAAGCAATCGTCATGTAAAGTAAGTCATGATGGAAATGACATAATGAAACAGTCACTTCGTGACTGACGCAGCCGCAAGAAAGCCCTAAAAACCGTTGAAGAGTCGCAGACCCAGTCGACGAAGGCCACATGGCACATACATTAAATGAAAGTGACATGCGACGCGTTGGTTCTGAAGAAGACGCAATGATACATGGGAAATGGCGGCAAAACATTCCCGCCATAAATACGTACCACTTCTCAAATATTCAATTGCAGAATATTCGGCAAGTGGGGGGACTATCTGTATTGGTAGAAAATAAATAATACACGTGAAATTATATGTGGCTGACAGGGCATGATACGTGGATCACTAAGAAGATGACAACTGGAGTATAATAATTAAAAGATGCACGAGTTACAAAAGGTACGAACAAATCACTCACGAGATGAAAGGACGTAGTTGCTCACACCTAAATTGTTCAATGAAGAGACACGGATGAAATAAATCAAGACAATAAAAAGGAAAGATTCACGAACCTCCAATTAATGAGAAAGAAGAATCGGAACCGTTACAGAATTTTCATGGACAGTTACGATCGCCAATTATAATGTTTCATTTAATGTCATTAATGCTCATAATAACTCAGACATAAAAGGAATGAAACGTTATATTTGTAAACCTCTATATAAGGGAAGAGAATTTCACTTGTAAAGGCATGTTCTGATTCTTACTGGAATACAATTAATTTCTTTTGTTTTCAATCAATTATTTCCATATTTCTTGTCACGTTTATTTTTTTTCATATAATTGAGAAACTACGAAATTTCTTGGTTATCAATAACCCGAGTTCTTCTAAAAATAGGCTTTGACCGAGAATCATATTTTTTGGTTAAACAAAACAGTCAGGAGGTTTTGATTTGCCAGACACATTTCCTTCACTCAAATTTCTTCATCCTCTAACTGGTGCTAAGGCTGCAATGGAGAAAATACATCAACAGCCAAATCGACAAGATTTTAGAGAGCGTTCTACAAGAGCATAAAGCTACAAGAAGAACAGTCAATAAAAGGGATCATAAAGTGCACAAGGAAGATCTAGTAGATGTTCTGTTGAGAGTTCAAGAAAGTGATGATCTTGAAGTTCCTATTACAACACACACTATCAAAGCTGTTATTCTGCTATGTTTTACAAGATCTCACTATTACTAGTTTCCTACAACAATTTGCAATAGAAAACGATGCATTTTCTTCAAAGGTAAACAAGAAAATACACAACATAGAGTTCCAACTTTAAAAGAGTAACCTGACTATTTAACCTTAAGAACTAACTTGATGCTTCAGAGATATCAGACAATGAGTTTAACTTCTATTCACATGACGGTATTAAAGATTTTTACACTGTTAGTTCAGCTAACCGTCCATAAAAAGTGGGAGTAGTAACCTAAAATATAAGAGAGTTACTGTTAGAACATGTTAAAATAGACTAATAATGTACTCTTTACTCTATTAAGTTAAATCGTTAGAAAAGATTAAAACCCTAATAAATCCTGTTAATTATATCCACCATTCATGTTTCCTGAACCAAAACATTATTAACTAGAGTTTAAGCCCTTTGTACTAACGATGTAAAATGTTTACACAATCAGGTTACTTATAAGGAAATTAGAGATAACTCTCTACGATAAGCTTGAACGAATAACCTCATAAGAATGGTAAAATTAAAACTGCACTAATAGTGTAAAAATCTTTCTACTGTCGGTCTATATAACTTATAACAACCATTTCAGGAAACGTTATATAATGAATAAGCACTTCAGATACATTTTTTTTATATAGAAAAAATGGCATTTAGTACCTTTTTTTTTTGAAAAAAAACATTACAAGAAAAGAAAGGAAAAATGCCAAGTTTGAACTAACATAACTACCTAAAATAAATTACATTACAATCTTGTAATAAATGGGAAAAAGTCAAAGAAGGGCCTAAATTCACTCAAATTCAAGAGAATGAGAGGCAAATTGTACCTCCTAATATTTTGATCTCCCAATCACGTGTCCTAAAATCATCGGTGTAATAGCAGAATTCAACTAATTATTTTCCACAAGAAAAGTTAGTGAATTCTCCATTAGACAGGGTGTTTTCTTTGTTGTTTGTTTGATCTCAATAACAAAGAGAGGTTAGATATTATAAGAGGGCAGAAGACCTTTCTTGTTGAAGTTTTTTTCTCTGCCATTTCTAACTCTTAAAAAAGTTATTGAGATTGAATTTTCAGGTCTTCAAAACAAAAGCAGAGAAGACAGCAAAAAGAAAAAAGAATAGAGAACAATGGCATTCACAGGAACATTGGATAAATGCAAAGCTTGTGATAAGACTGTTTATTTTGTTGATTTGTTGACTGCTGATGGTATAACATACCATAAATCTTGCTTCAAATGCAGCCATTGCAAAGGCACTCTTGTGGTGCATTTTCTTTACCTTTTCTTACTCTTTTTGAGTTCTTTAAATATGTTGTTATTGCAATATGGACGGTGAAAATTTAACATAATCGGGACCTAACTTGCTTAAGATTAAGGCGTATTAACAGTTGTTCTTGCTTCAACATCCCTTAGTTCAATTTTCAAGACATTGACCAAGAAGTTTTTCTTTATCTCAAATCTTCCTTGCTTGCTTATCCTTTCATTTCCTTTATATTTTACCTTCTATCTCCTTCAATCCTTAAGTATGGTTATGGAAAGGTCCCTAAAGCACCCTTTTCCTCAACTCAAAATATTACCAACTACATTTTAATCTCAAGCAAGTTAGAGTCGGTTATAGTACTACATTTAAACATTTATACCGGTCACATATTTTGTATTATGAGATACTAATTATAACCTACTAATTTACATTAGCTGTCAACCCTCTTCTTTTATCCATACTTGGACCCGCAATGTGCATGCTCACACATGCGTGACATAGTGACAAATTTTTCACTTTCCTTATATTTATAATGAGAAGAGAAAATTGATGTACAGTTTTGATTTAATGTAGGATCATTGAGATTTTGGCTTTATGTACTCTTAATTCCTTATATTTTTGTGTTTTTTATGTTTCTTTTTTCAATTTATGGGATAATCTAGCAATTATTATAATGTTATATATGTAGATGAGCAACTACTCATCCATGGATGGAGTCCTCTATTGCAAGCCACATTTCGAACAGCTTTTTAAGGAATGCGGAAATTTTAGCAAGAACTTTCAGACTTGTAAGACATCCTTTCCAATATATTAAGCTTCTTTACCAATCAATTTATTCATTTTTACTAATCATTTTTTACCCATGTAATTAAACATTTCAGCAGCTAAGCCTGAGAGGGAACATGCACTGGTATGTTTGTATCACACAACTCATGATATATCAACATAATCAATTTAAAAAAGAACAATTTTAATTAGCTTTGATTCTACATGACATTGCAAATGCAAAATTTTCTATTTTATTTTTCCATTTAAAAAAAAACCCTAATTTATGATTATTTTGTGCAGACAAGGACTCCAAGCAAACTCTCTGCCATGTTCTCCGGAACCCAAGACAAATGTGCAGCCTGCAAAAAAACTGTCTATCCACTTGAAAAGGTTAATATCATTTATTTAGAAGAAAAAAATCATTAACTAGTTAAATTTAATAGGCGTTTGGACATAAGAATTATAAAATTCGAAAAAATGGTGAAAATATTTTTCAAGTGAAAATGGTATTTGAAATTTAGAGTTGTGTTTGGACATAAATTTTAGTTTGGGTTGTTTTCGAAGTTTTGTGAATGATTTGAGTGAAAATTTTTAAAAATAGCTTTTTAGAGTTTTTTAAATTTTCGAAAATTTTCAAAATGCATCTTCAAGTGAAAATTGAAAATTTTATGAACAAACGCTGATTTCGAAAAAAAAGTAAATTTTTTTTGGAAAAAACTTCCATCAAATTTTATGTCCAAACATGCCCTAGTGTTGTGATCCCGCATTTAGTATGACAAAAGTCATTTGTAGGAAATCTTTTTCATGAGGGAATTATACTTTGGTGTTTTGGTTACTACAATCAAAAGGGAGAAAAATGACTTTCTTCACCTAGTAGCAAAAGTCATTTTTTTGGAAAATATTTTTCATAAGAAAATCATATTTTAATTACTACAATCAAGAGAGAAATGGCTTTTCTCACCTATAGGCAAAAGTCATTTTTTCTACCAATATCTTTAATTTTTAACTTCATATTACTTTTGGAGTTATTATTAATCAATATTGCTCAAAACATTTATCGAAATAATTCACTAATTTATAATTTTATTAAATTTTAATATATATTTTTCCGAGAAAAATCTCACCAATCAAACACCGAAAAATATCTTTCGGAAAAAATATTTGGAAAACGACTTCTGTCGTACAACAACAAGACTGCTACTATATCTCAGTTTCAAACATGTTAGAATCGGCTATATGAATCATCTTCAAAGATTGGTAAAATGGATCTTTCTTCAAGTTCTACGACTTCTGTCGTACAAAAACATGACTATTACTATATCTCAGTTCAAAACAAGTTAGAATCGGGTATATGTATTATCTTCAAAGATTGATAAAATGGATCTTGAAATTCTACGACTTCTGTCGTACAACAACATGACTATTACTATATCTCAGTTTCAAACAAGTTAAAATCGGCTATATGAATCATCTTCAAAGATTGGTAAAATGGATCTTGAAATTCTACGACTTTTGTCGTACAACAACATGACTATTACTATATCTCAGTTTCAAACAAGTTAAAATCGGCTATATGAATCATCTTCAAAGATTGGTAAAATGGATCTTGAAATTCTACGACTTTTGTCGTACAACAACATGACTATTACTATATCTCAGTTCAAAATAAGTTAGAGTCGGGTATATGTATCATCTTCAAAGATTGGTAAAATGGATCTTGAAATTCTACGACTTTTGTCGTACAACAACATGACTATTACCATATCTCGGTTAAAAACAAGTTAGAATAGGCTATATGAATCATCTTCAAAGGTTGGTAAAATGGATCTTGAAATTCTACGACTTCTGTCGTACAACAACATGACTATTACTATATCTCAGTTTCAAACAAGTTAAAATCGGCTATATGAATCATCTTCAAAGATTGGTAAAATGGATCTTGAAATTCTATCTCAGGTGACAATGGAAGGAGAATCATTCCACAAGTCATGTTTCAAGTGTGCTCATGGAGGGTGTCCACTTACACATGCAACTTATGCTTCACTTGATGGATTCCTTTATTGCAAGCACCATTTTGCTCAACTCTTCATGGAAAAAGGCACTTATCAACATGTTCTTGAAGCTGCAAATCATAAGAAGATTAATAATGAGGCTACTAATAAGGAAACAATTGATGAACAACCAGAAAAGGAACCTCACGAGGAGGAAGAGTCACAACAATCCTAAATTATTGGATCAAATCATTTTCTTAAAACAAAATCCAAATTGTTTGTGTGTTTCTCATCAGTAAATAAAGTTTTTCTTTTCTTTTTGTGATCCTTCCTTATTGTAAACATATTTCTTTCTTTCTTTATTTACGCTTCTTTAATTTCGAGCTTGTACACATGCTAAAAAGATATATTCTTTATGATATAAATTTGATCGTAGATAATGGAACATTGATTTCAAGTTATATGATCGTATTTGACTGGGCACGAGTAATAAGAAAGTAAAAAAAGACTTAAAAATTTTGATGTCTAAAATATGTCATTGCAAAAAAAAAGTAAGAAGTTTAAATTAAATTATTTTTAAATATTAAAAAAATTATTTTGTGGGACAAATTAAATCGAAAATCGTGTCATATAAAATGGGATTTCTGTTTTCCTTTCTTTTAGTGAAAAATGCAAAAAAGAAATATGTTTGGAGTTTAGACTAGGGGTTCAAATGAGCGAGTTGAGCCGATTTTGGGCGAGTTAAAATAAGCTAGGTTAATAAATGGGCGTGTCATTTGACCCGTCCAAAAGTTATTTGGATTAGGATGAGCTGGGTCAAGATGCATTAAAATTTGGGTCATAACCCAACACACCTAACTCTTACCAAACTTTTATTAATGTGTTATTTTCTTATAAATTATATAACTACTAAATAAAACCTTTTTTTTTGTTATGGTCATATATATAACATATCAAACAAAAAAGAATTATTTTCAAGATATTTTAACAAAGTTATTCATGGATCAATTTAAACTAAAAATTTAACTTTAGATGAATTGAATATTATGTTGGGTCAAGATAGATCGAGATTTTAATAAATAGATGGGTTGGACGGGTCAATTGGGTTTGGGCCAAATTTGACTGCACTAGTTTAGACTTTAGACCCTCAAAAATATTTCAAAAAGAGTAATGTACTTTCTAAACTCTTCCAATCACTTCTATTACTTTTAAATTCTCTCTTCGTTTTTTCTACCTCCAATAGATTCATTATTTCTTAAAACGAACCCTGCTTTTTCTCTCTCCCGAGCTCAGAATTCGCTAAGAAAAACAATGAACGCCAGAACTGATAAACTCGTAAGAAGGACGACTATGGTGGCTACTGTTACTGCTTCTTATTTTCTTCTCACTGCTGATTATGGCCCTGAACCCAATGTTCTTGACCCGGTAAAATTTCCTTCAATTTTCATTTATAATTGCATGTTGATGTTTTAATCTTGAATCGCATTTTTTTTTTGTTTTTACTTCGTCATTTTGTGTGTGACTAGTTGTTCGTGAAATTTAAGACTCCGTATTTGGTTTTGAATTAGTATAAAGGTGAAAAATTAGTTGTGCTGCTGTAGAGGAAATGATCTCCTGTGCCTAATTATAATTTGAGTTAAAAAAAATCTCTCTACAAAGATTAGCTGTGTTTTATTAATTGTGTTATTGTTTACTGATCTCCTGTGAAAAGGACTACATAACCAAATCTCCTGCTGCTGTATGGGGGTAAAGGAATCTCAAAGCCATTGAGTCAATTGGGCTTAAATCATAAAATAAAAAAAACTCAATTGATTGGAAAAATCTACTGTTAATAGTCACAGATGTCTCTGAATAAGTTGCCTTCTCTTACATATCTGGTGAAGAATTTAGCCTTTCTTGTTTGGATTGGTCCTGCCTTTTCTGGAGTTTTTTAGAATTATGGCCTTACCCGCGGAGTTACCTTTTCTTTCCCTTTGTAAATTAGCATATTAGAATAGAAAAATGTAATGGAGTGAACAAATAGGTTGGTTTGTTCTGGAACATACTGTAGGAACTTGGTAATCGGAATATTGGAGTAATACAAGAAGAATTACGCCTCAATCTCAAGTAAGTTGGTGTTGGATATATGAATCCACACCGACCATGTCATTCCATTTAATATTATCTATGGCCAATGTTATGCAAAAATGAAAATGAAAATAAAGGTATTGGAAGTTCTCTATATTTTCTGGTAGCACATACTTCATCTGTTTCGATTCGTGGCAACAATTCTATCTGGGGAGTCAAAAAGGTTCGTTCACCTTTTGCACTTGTACCCACTACTCATACTCGAGTTAGTTTATGCGCAGATGCATGGGACTCTAGAATTTTGCAGTTGGAAGTCTATTTCTCGTAAATTGACTTCTAGTATATGCTGGGTAGTAGTATTCACATGCTTTATTGGAATTGTGTGTCTGGAAGTAGTAAAGACTGTAGGCCAACTTGTTTTTCCTTAATGTCTCTTTTGCCCAAAACTAGTGTGGCCTCTCTTTGCGCACAAATAATGTAGTGGCAGACTTGTCTAACTCTGTCTTTGACCCTTGGAGCTATAAAAGTCCTGGTGGTTATAGTTGACTAAACATTACATAGTCTGCATAATATATCAGCTGCTGTATTTTTTGCACTCACTTCGTCTGAAATTGTCTTTATGGCTTCTTATAAAACCCACAAAGAAATTTCATGGTTCTTTTTGAACTAGCTTGGCAATCTAATTAGTTGAACGGTACATTCAATGAGTTTTGTGACAGATTTGTTAATTATATAGCTTGCGGTTTTATCACGGACTTGAGAGTTTGGTAGGTTGCAGTTTAACGTATACATCATCAGTCTTCCATGCAAAACGTCCTTTGCTGGTATTATTGCTCCTGCTCTCTTAGACTGTAGATATCCTTACCAATGATCCCATGTCTTGCAGTTTTGGATAATGAACTTCGTAATGTTGAGTCTCCTCCCCTACCCTAGTGCATTCATCGTTGGACATCATAGAGATCCCCCTAGTTGTCATGTGGTTGGTTGGTTTGTTGAATTTTAAGGAAGCCTTCTATACTTTCTTAGACATTGAAAATGATCTTTCAAACCTCATTCCAGGTAGAAGGCACATCTGTTTAAATTGCTGCAGTGTTGGGAAATACTAGCATAGCATATTAGAAATTGTCATCTCCTATAGTAGGACTGAGAAAGTTCTCTCTTTTTCCTCTCATAGTTATTATCAAGTCACCTTTCAAGAATTTGCTTCATTTTTTTGCATATTCTTTGCAATAAGCTTTTCCTGATGTGTTGTTTCTGCTTTTAAAATGTCAGATTAAAAATGCAATACTGTCAGCAGAACATTCTCTGAAAGAGTCGATCTTTGGACCAAAGAGAGGTGTTCAAGAACGCGAGACTGAGAAATTGGCCCCTAGCTCGTCGGAGAAACATCAAAAGTCTGGCGGCTAGCTTGTTTTCTCGTTCAAGGAGGCAGAATGTAGGACTACAGCAACCCAACATCTGTAATTCTACTTTTGTTTCTGAATGCTTTTTCTTCTTTGGGTGAATGTGAATATTAGAATTGTCCTTGTTTAAGCATATTACTGATGCTGTAAATGTGATCGATGCTGGAGCGTGTTTATTTTGGTATCCAGGGATCTGTCATCAGTTGAATGAATTACACTTTTTGTCTATAACCTGACAAGCTCACCTTCACGTGAGCTGTTATTCTCATGAGTTAACTCTTTCAAGAAAAACTCAGTTTAAAAGAGTATTAATGTCTAAACCAAGGTGCAGTATCCATTTAGGGGTCTTAGGTGTATAATCAGAGCCTGTGGAAATTCATGAAATATATGCATTTTGTTTTTGGCCATCTTGAATGAATTGCTTCTGGAGTGCGACATGTAGGAACAGGGTTTGGTTTGGTTTTCATAAAAACGGAACTAACCCGACTCATGTACACTCCTAACTTGCATGAAGTTTCTTAGTGCGCATTTTTGTATCATACTTCAGCCAAACCTGCACTGAGCAGCGCCTGATGTGTTAGATTAGATGCATGCCGCGAGTTCAAACTCTATTACGGACCAAAATCTTGATATTCAAGTAGAGAAGGAAAAAAAAGCGAGCCCGTTAACCTCAGAGTTTTAAACTGCAAGATCTAGGAATAAGAAATACAAAGAAGATTTCTTGATTATCATAAAAACAAAAAACAAAAAGTTTAGAAAGCTTCGGTTTTCGAAAGTAACTAGGGAGAGGAACAGAAACTAGTTCTTATCCACCCAATATGGAAGCATTGATCAGTCGAAATCTTTTCTTTCAGAAATAGCCTCTTTCCACTAAGCAAATAAGACTCTTGGAGTTGAGTTCAAATTCAGTGACTCCACTCTTCTGTATTGGCTAATGGAAGTCGAGTAAGCAAATTGGCATGACAATCGTAAATTTAATACACTTTCTCTTAGGTAATCCAATTTGGAGAAAAAGGTTTTCGAGCTGCTACTTGTATCTTGCAGTAATTTGCTACTGCTAAATCACAAGCTGATTAATTCATAAGAAAAAATTATCCATGCTTGCCTTAACATTTTACATTTTGTAGCAAACGGAAAAAAAAATTAAAAGGAAAAAGGAAGAACGAAAGTGAAGAAAAACAAAGGAAAGAATGTCTGTATGAAGGAAAAAAGAGAAAATTGGAAAAAAAGGAAAATGTCTGAGCCCGGGTTCGAACCGGGGACCTCTAGTGTGTGAGACTAGCGTGATAACCGACTACACCACCCAGACCTATCTGTTTGTTTAATTAGTTTATACTATTCTTATTTCATAATACAATCAACTAATGTATCTTAATTAGTCCGAGCATTCACACAATTGATAAGGGAACAGATAATACACGGTTTAGAGTGTCCTAATTGTTTGAAGAACTTTTTTACCGTTTTGCTTTGGAGGAGCTTTTGGTCATATATGAAATTTATGTCATTAGAATATATATGAAAAACATTTAGTATTTATTATTGTTATTGTAGTATGGATCTAAGATGAACTTAAATAGAGCGGCATAGTATTCATATAACCAGCATCAATTTTGCGAAATTGAGGGATAATTGTTCTTGTCACACACCAACATTCTTTTTCTTCTAATTAATTTTCTGGTTTACTTTTTGAGGCATCTATCTTTACTATCATCATTGTCGGCTTGCAATCCTCATCTTTTTGTTCTTGATGAAAACATTAAACGTGTAAACAGATATAGAAAAACAAGTTAAGAGATATATAGAGAAAGAGAGAAGAGATTCTTATTTCTTTTTCAATTGTGTGTATTTTCCTATCTATTACAAGACTTTTATATAGGCATGAAAAGTGAAGAAAAATATGTCATTGAATGTCATTAAGCATAGAAATATGTCATTGAATATGTCATTAAGCATTTGAGAAGATCATGGAGGAAGAGTAGATCATGGATGTCTATAGATAATGTGCCTCGTTAAAACCTTATTAGGAAAAAATCCTATGGGAAAAAAATCCTAGTAAAGGAAAAAGAGTACACATGTTTAGAAATACACCTTTTGGTTGCCTCGTTAAAAATCTTGCAAGAAAAACCCAGTGGGACAAAACGTTATAAGAAAAAATGAGTACAACCCGTATTAACTCCCCCTGATGAGAGCATCAATTCACATCCTTGAGCCTTCCCATCCCAATCTGGTACACTAGTTTCTTGAAGGTTGATGTCGGTAGAGATTTGGTGAACAAATCAACCATATTATCACTTGAACGGATCTGTTGCACATTGCTATCACCATTCTTTTGAAGATCATGTGTGAAAAATAACTTTGGTGTAATGTGCTTTGTCTTATCCCCTTTTATGAATCCTCTCTTCAATTGGGCTATGCATGCTGCATTGTCTTCATACAAAATTGTGGGTAATGTGTCACACTTCAAACCATATTTGTCTCGAATAAGGTGTATCATAGACCTCAACCATACACATTCTCGACTTACTTCATGAATAGCAATTATCTCAGCATGATTAGATGAAGTAGCCACGATTGATTGCTTAGTCGATCGCCAAGATATGGCAGTGACTCCATATGTAAACACATAGCGTGTTTGAGATCGAGCCTTGTGTAGGTCAGATAAATACCCAGCATCGGCATAACCAACAAGATCGAGACTGCAATCATTACCATAAAATAATTTCATATCGGTAGTCCCTTTTAGATACCGCAATATGTGTTTGATTCCATTCTGTGATGACCCAAATGTCATCTTTAAAGTTAATAATTAATTATGTGTTCTAAGACCCCGAAAGCGCTATTTATCATTACTCGACTTGCGTGCACAGTCCGTAAAATTTTTCGAAAAGTTTTTATGTGAAAAATAGATTAAAATGTGAATTAGAACTTTAAAACTCAACGGAGTTGACTTTGGTTAATATTTTGAGCAAACGGACTCGAATCAGTATTTTGACGGTTTCAATAGGTCTGTATAGTGATTTGGGACTTGGGCGTATGCCCGGAATCAAATTCCGAGGTCCCTAGCCCGAGATATGGAATTTTGACGAAAAATTAAAGGTTTTAAAAGCTTAAGTTCAAATAGTGACCGAATGTCGAAATATATGCAAATGACCCCATAATAGAATTTTGATGATTCCAACAGCTCCGTATGGTGATTTTGGACTTAGGAGCATGATCGAAATTTTATTTGAAAGTCCGTAGTGAAATTTGGCTTGAAATGGCTAAAATAGGAATTTAAGTTTGGAAGTTTGACCGGGGAGTTGACTTTTTGATATCGGGGTCGGAATCGAATTCCAACAAATTTCATAGCTCCATTATGTCATTTATTATTTGTGTGCAAAATTTGAGATCAATCAGATTTGATTTGATAGGTTTCGAAATCGAAAGTAGAAGTTGTAAATTTTAAGTTTCATTAAGCTTGAATTGGAGCATGATTCATAATTTTAGCGTCGTTTTATGTGATTTGAGGTTTTAAATAAGTTCATATGATGTTTTTGGATTTGTTGGTATATTTGGTTGAGGTTCCGAGGGCCTCAGGTGAGTTTCGGTTGGTTAACGGATCAAAATTTGGACTTAAAAAGCTGTTGCAATTTACCTCTTCTGTTGGAAATTCTGGGCTGTGATCGAGCCCAAGATCGAGCCCAGGGTCGACGGCCAGGGTCAAAGCCAGAGACGAGGCTCAGGATAGATGCCATGATCGATGCCATGATCGAAGGCCTAACCTCGATGCCATGATCGAAGGCCCAGCCTTGATGCCATGTTCGAGGCCATGATTGAAGGCCCAGGCTCGAGGCCATGATCGAAGGATCAGGCTCGATGCCATAATCGAGGCCATGAACGAGGTTCAGGCTCGATCCTATGATCGAAGCCACGATCGAGGCCCAGTTCCGAAGGCTGCCTGGGCAGATTTATAAAAGAGGGAATTCGTCTCATTCGTCATTTTTAACAAACTAGAGCTTGAGCATAGGCGAGTTTTGATAGATTTTCAAGGAAAGATTTTGGGGTAAGTGATTCTAACTCGGATTTGGTCTATATTCATAAATATATCATTGTTTTCACCATTTAATTAGTGTTTTGATATTGAAATTTTGGGAAAATTTTAGAAATCTCATAGAAACGAATTTTTGAGATTTCGGTGTCGATTCAGAGTCGGATTTGAGTGAAATTGGTATGGTTGGACTCGTAATTGAATGTGTTATCGGATTTTGTAAGTTTCTCCGGATTCCGAGATGTGGGCCCCACAGATAATTTTTGAGTTAATTTTGAATTTTATTGAAAAATATAGTATTTTCTTATGAAATTGATTCCTATAAATTTTGTTGATTGTATCGAATTAACTATGACTAGATTCGAGTCGATCGGAGTTAGAAAATCGAGGAAAAGGTATACTACTTGGTTAAATTGGAGCAAGTCGAGGTAAGTGACTTGTCTAACCTTATGTGGGGGAAATTTTCCCTAGGATTGGTATTAATTGTAATGTGATGAAAGTTGTGTACACTAGGTGACGAGTGTGTACACGGGCTAAATGTGAAAGATTATGTTTTTAAATTTTGTAGATCACTGTTGCGCATTTATTAAATTATTTTATCTTGTTATATTTTTCATCATTGATCTGAGATATATACTTTAAATTTGTTTGACCTTTTCTTGCTAATTGTTTTACCTGTTTAGTTGAAACTTGGTTTCTTTTATTCTGTGCATTATTTTAAGGTTTATTTTATTTAAATTAAATATTATTAATATGAAGTATTTGACATTTTTAAATTTGATATCGAAGCAACGTATTAAAGATTTTGAAATATTATTTTCCTGAATTATTTATTCCTGAATATTTTTGTAAGATTTATGTACTCATTGTGATGGAGCCGTGAGCTCTTTATTGTGGAAAAATATTATTGATATTTTATTTTGGCATGAGCCGTGAGCTCTTTATTGTGGAAAAATATTGTTGTTAAATTATTTTGACAAGTTAAATTATTTGAGCACTTGATGTGCAAATTGTGATATATTGTGATATTGATACGCATGTGGTGGTATAAGGTATGGGTATTAAAATGCATGCGGTGAGACAAGGGTGGCTTTATACGCGTGGCTAGTAGGGGGGAGCTACTAGAAATCATGCGGTGTGATAAGGATGGCTAAAACGCGAGATACTATTTCAGGAAAAAATATTTTCTTTAAAATAAATTGTGAAGGCTCCCACGGTGAGATAAGGATATGAGATATTATGAATTTATTTATGATTTGAGACTACGAGGCGGTACCTCGGGAGTGCCCTTGTTGATATTGATTTATGGCCGCAATTGCCTTTGATTATTTGTTGTGATTTTCTTAAAATTGAAAGGAATTCTGTTTTGATTCCACGAGATATTATTTGCCATTATTTTGTGTAATTAAATGGCGACATGCTACTTGATTCATTTCCATTGTCATTTTATTTTATTATATTGTTAACCATGCAATTATTATTTTTCAGTAGGGCATGACCTGACCTCGTCACTACTCCACCGAGGTTAGGCTTGGCGCTCACTTGGTACTGCTGTGGTGTACTCATACTACGCTTCTGCACATCTTTTTGTGCAGATCCAGGTACTCCTTACCAACCCTGACATCAGTGAGTTACATGTACACAGAGACTTTGAGGTATATCTGCCAGCGTCCGCAGACTCCGGAGTCCCCTTCTATCATTATTATGTTGCTTCCTTATTTTCTTTAGACCTTGATATATAGAGAGACATTGAGGATAAAATTCTTAGAATCTTGTGACTTATTTCTACCAGGTTTTGGGAGTTGCAATTATTTAGAGTTTCAGATTTTTATTTTTATTTTGCATTAATAAGCTTACGTAGTCTTAGAGACTAGGTGCCATCACGACATCCTATGGAGGGAATTTGGGGTCGTGACAAGTTGGTATCAGAGCTCTAGGTTCATAGGTGTTATGAGTCACAAACAGGTTTAGTAGAGTCTTGCGGATCGGTACAGAGACGTCTGTACTTATCTTCGAGAGGCTATGGAACTGTTAGCAAATATTCACTTCTTTGATTCCTTATCGTGCGTATTTGTTGACTTCAAAATTTTAAACCATTGTCTTTCTATTCTCTCACAGATGGTGAGGACACGCATAACTGTATTCGATGATCAGACACCCGCGCCCCCTGTTGGAGCCGCAAGAGGTCGGGGTCGAGGCAGAGGCCGAGCCAGAGGCCAAGGAAGACCGCGTAGATCCAGTTGGAGAGCAGGCACCTGAGACACCTGTTACTAATCCTGCACTTCAGGAGACTCTTGCCCAGTTTTTGAGCACGTTTGTCACTCTAGCTCAGGCAGGGTTGATTCCACTTACTCCTGCCATATCTCAAGCCGGGGGAGGAGTATTGACTCCCGTCGCCCGTACTCCAGAACCTAGTTGACCATGCCCTAGAGGTTATACCAGTGTAGCCAGTTGTCCCAGTTCGACCTGAGATTAGGACAACAGTTTCAGAAGGGGAGCAGCTCAGGCTCGAGAGGTACAAGAAGTACCACCCTCCCACTTTCAGCGGTTTAGCTTCAGAGGAAGCTCAGGATTTTCTGGAGGAATGTCACCGTATCCTTCGTACTATGGGTATTTTGGATTCCAGTGGGGTTTCTTTCACGACATTCCAGTTTAGAGGAGCAGCCTACCAATGGTGGCGGGCATATGAGGTGGATAGTCTGGTTGTGGCAGCTTCACTCACTTGGACTCAATTTTCAGATATGTTCTTAAGGGAGTATGTTCCTCAGAGTCTTAGAGATGCATGGCGCGTAGAGTTTAAGCAGCTGCGCCAGGGTTCTATGACCGTGTCAGAGTATGCGGTCTGATTCAGTGATTTGACTAGGCATGCACCAACCTTAGTTGCTACTGTTCGAGAGCGGGTTCGCAGATTTATTGAGGGTCTCCACCCTAGTATCAGATACATTATGGCCCGAGAGTTAGAGATGGACATCACATACTAACATGTGGTGTCAATTGCTAGAAGATTGGAAGGTATGCGGACTCAGGAGCGGGAATCTAAGAGACCCCGGGATTCTGGCACATATAACAATTCTCGTGCCCCAGTTGCAACCCGTCATGGTAGAGGTTATATGACCCATCCTATTCATTCAACACTTCCAGCTTCCAGTGGTGTTCCGGCTACTCCCAGAGCTCAGGTTCCATATTATGCACAGCCAGTGTCTACTGTACCTCATGTATGGGGTGCTTTTAGCGGACCGTCTAGTCGATCAGGCCTGAGCCAGTCCCAGCAGCCACGTCCTTCGAGGGCTTATATTGAGTGTGGTGACACTCGTCATATTATGAGAGATTTCCCCAGATGTAGGAGGGGTACACCTTCACAGATTTCTCAGGCCCCACCTATTTCACAGGGTCCTCAGGCTTCCCAGGCTATGATTACTACACCAGTTGCCACTCCACCTACACAGCCAACTGGAAATAGAGGTCGGGCAGGTAGAGGTCGCCCTAGAGGAGTAGGCCAGACCAGATATTATGCCCTTCCTGCTAGGATAGATGTCGTTGCATCTGATTCTATTATCATAGGTATTATTCCGGTTTGTCATAAAGATGCATCGGTATTATTTGATCCAGGCTCCACTTATTCTTATATGTCATCTTATTTTGTACCGTATTTGGGTGTATCACGTGATTCCTTGAGTTCTTCTATTTATGTATCTACACCCGTGGGTGAATCTATTATTGTGGACCGCATGTATCAATCGTGTTTAATTTTTATCAGTAGTTTTGAGACCGGAGCTGATTTATTATTGCTCAGTATGGTGGATTTTGATATTATTTTGGGCATGGACTGGTTGTCTCCCTACCATGCAATTCTTAATTGTTATGCCAAGACGGTGACATTGGCTATGCGAGGTCTACCGTGGCTAGAGTGGAGAGGTACCTCGGATCATGTTCCTAGCAGGGTTATTCCATTTCTTAAAGCTCAACGAATGGTTGAGAAGGGGTGTGATGTGTATTTGACCTATGTGAGAGATGTTAGTATTGATACTCCTACCGTGGAGTCAATTCCTATAGTAAGGGATTTTGCTGATGTATTTCCAGCGGACCTCTCGGGTATGCCACCCGACATGGATATTGATTTTGGTATTGATTTGTTATAGGGCACTCAACCCATTTCTATTCTACCATATCATATGGCCCCTGCATAGTTGAAAGAATTAAAAGAACAATTACAGGAATTGTTGGATAAGGGCTTCATTCGGCCCAGTGTATTGCTTTGGGGTGCTCCTATCTTATTTGTAAAGAAGAAGGTTGGTTCTATGCGGATGTGTATTGATTACCGCCAGCTGAATAAGGTTACAGTGAAGAACATGTATCCATTGCCACGTATTAATGACCTATTTGATCAGCTTCAAGGTGCCAGAGTGTTCTGTAAGATCGACTTGCGTTCAGGCTATTATCAGTTGAAGATTCGGGAGCCAGATATCCCGAAGACTGCTTTCATGACTCGGTACGGTCATTACGAGTTTCTTATGATGTCTTTTGGGCTAACCAACACCCTAGAAACATTTATGCACTTAACGAATAGTGTATTTCAGCCCTATCACTACAACATTTAAGGCCTCCAGCCATCCCTGAAAAGTATGGCCTAAGATGTCAAGAAGTATAGTATTTGATCCAAGGCAACACTTTACACCTTTAGGCTACGCTTTTACGGGGGTAGCCTAAAGAACCGTAACCTTTGACCTATGGCCACGCTTATTACGCGTCGCCTTCGAAGCCACGCTTCAAAAGTGTAGTCAGTGCGGTAAAAATGCTACGCTTATATTTTCTCTTATAACCACGCTTTTATAACTTAAAGCTACATGTTTGAAGTGTGGTCTTTGGTTCCTTATAGACCACACTTTTAAAGCGTGGTTTCTAAAGCAACAATCATCAATTATAGCGCCAAATTGCATGTCCCTATGGCCACATTTTCTAAATGTGGCAATTTTGTGTATGCTTTAAAATATTTATATTTGCCACAATTGTGTGGTTAAGAAATTTTAGTTGCCTACAATAAATTATGTATTCACATTTGTTTCAAGCATATACATTATGATCTCAAGCATTAAATAAGATAATAAGTAACAGAATAAAAATAGGTCAAATGCATATACTTGAAATAGACCTAAACAAAGAAATATAATTTGTGTAGTATTGCCCATACTAATAAAGCACTGCTTCAAGTTCAGCGGCAATAAATGCTACAAAACAAAATTTGTTCATATAACTATCAATAATAATAAACATCACAATTCTTCAAAAACGTCTTCCCCATTCACTTCAATAGGTCAAATTGATTTGTAGCCACCACTTCCAGTTGCATCACCCGCATTTTCCTACACATTCAAAATAAAATTAAAAATTAGGGGAAAACCTACATATAATATGCAGAGAACTTTGCCTAGATAACCCACAAAGTCAATACGAAAGCGTATGCATAATAGTGGTATGTAGATCTGAAAAAGACAAGAATCATTGAATATCTTCATAAGCTTGCATAAACAGAGTCTCAAACCAACTAATAAGGTGTCGATAACACTGTGAAAAAAGAATCAAACTGCTTACAGTATACACATGAAATAGTCAAAGCTGTCGGTTTATACCACAACAAACCATTTATCAGCACTAATTGAAATGCATTGAGAAAATTTGACAGTAATCTGGACTCCAGTTTAAGTAGATCTAATATTACCTTCAGAACACACAGACACACATACACACAGAAAGTGCGCGATCAAGAAGTTCTATGTATTGGAAAATATTATAACAACTGATGTTAGGTTTTCAATCAAAAATCTCCACTATCATATTAGGCAAAGTCATCTTACCACTGCCAAATGTAGTTACTGAAAATACTTCTTTTTATCCTATTACGTGGAAGCCATATCTCGCACAAAACTGCTAACGAAACTAGAGGAATCCAAGGATGATTCGAGTCGGTTGTTGAAGACGTGGAATGGCTATTGACACCCACAAAGAAATGTTATGTGCGTGAATCATATCACATGATTCACAACATAACATCTTCATGTAGCCTTTATTCTTCTTCAACTAAATGATAAATTTTCTCCAATAGACCTCAATGAAAGCAGTCCTAATGTTTTAATCTATGACAATTTTCTCCAAAACGACTACAGTTAAGCAAATTATTGTACAAGATGAGGTGCATACATCAAATTCAAGTAGCTTTTCGATATTCAATTTAAAATATCAAGCCATTTCATAAAACTTTTTATAGTCCTCTTCACCTTTTTGTACTATTAGCATATATATACCAACAATATGACTCTACATAATAATAAATGGGAGAAAGAAACAGATATAGAAAACAAGTTAAAGTACATTATTAATTCCATGATTTGAAAATACAACAAAGCAAATCAAGTAGCTAAAAGCCAGTAAAAGATTTTTTTTTCTTTCCAAATTATAGGTTTAAAACATCATATATATATATATATATATATATATATGTAAGGACGAGGATTATCTCGAACATAAAAGTTTTTGGTAGCCTCAGTGTGTTTGCTTTTCAGGTAACCAATCTGTCATTTTCTCACTCTCTATATATTAAGATTTAAGATTTGGTATTACAATAGAACATGTTCTACAACAGATTGTTTAACTAATTTCTATTTAATGAATTATTATTCTTTATACATGTCTCCTCGGGTTTCTCTATTTACACTTCATAATTTCAAATAAAGCATCTTATTAGTTGAGTCACCAACCGTATCTCTAGACCACTAAATTAACATAGAGACGAAGTAAACGAATTAACAGCAGGGAACCCAGAAGAAAAAAGGACTATAAATTATCTGTCAAAGAAATAATAGATTCACTTGGTATCATTGGAGAAGGCTTCCTCTTGTTCAAAATTTAAAAGTTCATCCAACTCTTAAAATTTTTTCCTGTTATCCTGTGGGCTCACTTGGTATCCTAGGACATTTTAAAAATCACTTACAAAAAATAAATTCTATTCCTGAAATATATTTTCCAACCGTTCATTCATAACTCATGTTATGTAATACAACCATAAAAAGCAAATAGTTTACCTTCTAAAAAAATAAATAATTTCGAAAAGCATGGTGTTGTAAGTTAACCTGAGGTATTTTTCAATAGTGTGAAATATAAATACCTTTTCAAGACTCGGAGTATGAGTTGAGCCAGAAGAATGTGGTAGATTTTGGCCTCTCATAGCTCGTGCACTATTTGCATCAACAGGTGAAGGAAGATTAGATCTGGTACACCCTTGTATATCATGAATATCCAGTCCAGGGTTATTTTGTATCAACTGAATACAAAAGTTTTGCATTTCTTCTTTCATGATTTCCTTCATTTCTTCTTTCAGAGAAATCATTTCATTAGCATGCTTTTGTTTAAGCTAGTTGATTTCATCATCTTTTTTCAGAGAGTTTATCGTGACCGATCTACCATAGCATCTAATCCGATCAGACTGCTCCTTTTCAAACACATCCCTAAATGCATCATTTGGTGTTTCTCCGGAACTTTGATGATTTTGAAGTTCAGACTGTCAAAAACAAATATTACTAAACATCACTTACAAGTCAAGATAGAATGAACACTAAAATAAGTTTCAACAAGTCAGGTTAGATTAATGTTCTTTATGTGAAAATTCATTCAATCGAACAAAAGAAACACACAATAAAACAATACAAGCAAGAGCTTATTCTTAGAGTTAATTGTCTAGAACTAACAATAACTTTTCAGTTTTTGTAACATTGTAAATATTTTTTAAAGAATAAAGCTGAAATATTACAAGAAACACATTCAGTTAAAGAGAGAAAAAAATATAATAACAAGATCTTAGCTTGCAACACGACTTACTATTGCAACTTGAGTATTTGTATGAAC
Source organism: Nicotiana otophora (assembly GCA_000715115.1). Taxonomy (NCBI): domain Eukaryota; kingdom Viridiplantae; phylum Streptophyta; class Magnoliopsida; order Solanales; family Solanaceae; genus Nicotiana; species Nicotiana otophora. The sequence continues at coordinate 77,503 of AWOL01S0006282.1, forward strand.
TTCCTTCCCTTTCTTTATACGGGTTGTAATAAACATTTCAGACTTTGATGGTTCCTCATTGTTCTCTTTGGTTGCGCGCTACAAATTACATCAAAGAAAGTAAAAAAAAAAATATCAATGTGTTACGATAAAGTACAAAAAAGAAATAGAAGTCAGATTTTTTACAAAGTGTCGACTAAATATTACCAATGTCACACGTACTCTTGCAAAATTAATAGGACCCATTCGATGTCTCCACTTTTGTTTTTTCCGATTTTCAGAATTTAACTGGCTCATAGCCTAACACCAAAAGAAGTATATTAATTAATAAATCAAAAAGTAAAAAAGATATAATGCAACAGAGTAGAAATACACAGTTTAATCTTACTTGGACATTTGAGTCCTTCTAATACTCAATCAATTGGCGGAATTGAACTTCTGGTATCTCATTCAGACGATTTTGTAGCATATCTTCATCAGTAGTATTCCTATTGAAATATTTCATCTTAATACTTCTCTTGTGCTGCCTCCAAGTATCACGAAGACCAGCCATTACCCACTTCTCTCCTTCCGATGGAATTATGAACTTGGACTATGCAAAATAACATATATTTATCTTCACTTAGTAGGAAACATACAAAATAATACAATTGAAAAACTAATTATTCTTACGTTGACATATTCCCACATTCGTTGCTTAATATTCTTTGACACAGCATGCCAACTAGTTTGCACCAAGGGGATAGATCTAGGATTTCTTGCAATTGTTCCTATAAAGTTGGTCAAATCAGACACTCTCTTGTAAGTTGGTCCCACTGCTTGTCCTTTGTCAAATGTCACCTCCTCTCTTTATTCAAAACTTCTTGCATGAATATTCTTGCATGTTGTTTTTTCTCGAACTTTTTTCTTCTCTGATGTCCCTAGATTGATATAACAGCCAAGACATAAGAAAAATATTACAATATGTAAATTAATTACAAGGTTTAAGACATATCACCTGTAGCACAATAGATGTTCATATCCCCGTCTCCGACAAACTCATCGTCACCAACTTCTTCTTGTGCAGCAAAATTATCCAATTCAATTTCATGCTCATCAATAAGAGGGGATAACATAAATCTGACTTCATTTACTGGGTGATTATGAGGATGTTTTTCACCACCAACGTGTATCCCATATTTTTCAATAAATTGATTAAGACTCGTCGATAGTAGGACTGAGTTTGTCTTTACCTTTTTGCAATTTTGTAGCTCCTGGATATCAAGTAGTTTCTCTCCTTCACCTTGTGTTCTTCCAATCGTACGGGAAATGTTACGATCTATCTTTGAAGATGATTGGAGCATGGATGTGTGCATAGGTAATTTACTCATTCCTTGTTTTTGAATGGGCTCTTCCAATTGAATTAACCTTTGTTTACTTTGTCCTTTTCTTGCAATATTATGTGAAGTGTTCAGATCTTCCCTTGAAGGCGATTGAATTGATTTGTACATAGGCAATTTACTCCTTCCTAACTTTTGACTGATTCATCGGATTGAGTTAACCTCTGTCTACTTTGTCCTTCTGATGTTGGAGGCATATGATTCTTCCTATTTACTCCAAGTAATGCCTGCTCTTTCGCAGCTTTGTCCTTGCGATCACTAGCAAGATTTTCTCTCTTAATCTGAAATTATTTTGCTAACCCGGCACTTGATCGGTATTGGAAATCAAAACCTATATTCTTCATTGGACTTTGAGCTTTGTTTGGATTCGAAACTTTTTCCTTAAGAGTTACCGCTTGATTCATCCTACATACAAAAATAATTAAATTACTTTAGCCCAACAACTAGTAAGAATATATAACAGTATGTGAGAAGGTAAATATTTAAGAAATTAGACACATAACAACCCCTAGTCTACATTTATGTTCTTGGATACAACAACAACTACAACAACAACATACCTAGTATTATCCCACATCGTGGGGTATGGAAAGGGTAGATCCCACATTATCAAACCATTAAGAAGCCCAACACAAAAAGTATAAACTGATATTCCAGGGAAGATAAGATATGCAAAATCTCAAAGTTGATGAGAATGCAACAAGAAAACAACTTGAGACAGAGGCGAAATAAACCAACTCTAGTCACATGTCAAAACTCTTACACATACATTGCCAATACACCAGAAACAAATAAAGGTTAACTAAAACATCTCTTTCTTCTGGCACATCTTATTGTGATAAATTAATTAATATTTTCCAAATGTATCAGTTTGAGTAGTAGTACAATAAATGAATGGTCATTCTTTTGCTTATTCGTGCCATACTTTATCAATATATAAGGGACCCCTACCTTATTTCAACATTATATATCTTCTGTTTATTTCACATAACTTTTCATTCTTTAGATGTAAGTCTTAAATCAACCATCTATGAGTGAAACAAAAGAAAGAAAGAAGGAAAGGTATTGTTTAATGGGATATCACAAATTTAGATTATCAGATATGCTACCAAATGCTTGGTTCTACAAGCTAAGAGACATGAACAAATCCAGACCCCATAAAACCTCTGCCTACAAGAAGAAAAACCCTTCTTCTACTATGCAAAAAATACAACTTCCACAACCAAGATCATCTTTTTATTATGCTACAGAATCTATTAGAGTTGACAATTCTGCTGCAAATCTCAAAATTTTGAACTTTGATGAACCAAGAAGATCATTTAAGAGAAAAAGCAAAAGAATGACCATTTAATAAATGTATCAGTTTGGGCAAATACAGTACAACTGAGTTCGAACTTATTTTTGTTGTTGTCCACAAAGGAGCAAAGGTTTTCAAAGTCAGAGATTAAAATTTGTCCGAATTCCTGTGAATGGAGCCCCAGAATAACAGATACAGTACCAAATGCCATCTTAAACCCGGAATAATTACTTCATCTCCGACCATTGAACATCATAATTAAGAATAATTACTTCATCTCCGACCACTGAAAAGCAAAGATAAAAGAGAAAGAAGATTCCAGAGCATATATAAATAAACAAAGTTATAAAGATACGTGCTCGATATCTCTTGGTTCCTTAAAATTTGTTAGTCCACTATCTTCTTTAGTTGTATGTACACCACCTGATAATAATAAAAAAATAAATATGTATATACATTAAAACTTGCTTCAATACTCCATGTAATAGGACAATACAAATTCAGAAGCATAAATTTTACTTACTCACGATCACTTCTCTAGATATTTAGCTAAAAACTAGAGGACAAATTCTCGATCCATATATGATACAATATGGTTCCTCAAATAAATTGAGGCAAACTTAATAATAACCCAAATGCCTCAGAAATCAAGAGCAAAATACTTTAAACATAAAACTACCTATATTAACTAGATAGAGTCAAAGAATAACCAATCAAGTAATTTCTACTAGTACCAAAAGGGACAGTTTGAAAATATATAAGAAAAACATATATGTGCACATAGAAGAAATCGATTAGCAAGAAAATATTCAATATTAAATTTGACGAAATAGACAACATCAATTTAAATCTAAAGCAACAGTCTTTAATGTGTCTCTAGCTATTAATCAAAAAATGGCTAAGATATTTTCTATTTGAATTAGAATAAAACTCATGATGTGTCTTCAAAATCAAACTCTTCATCCAATTCAATTTCAAGTCGTTGTGCTAGAAATACTTCTGGAGGTACATCAAGAATGGTTGCTGGAACATCACTCCTTACTAAGACAACTTCACCATTATCCTTCGGTATAGTTGGGCCAACCAAATATTCAGATCGCTCATTTTCATAACAATGTGGGGCATTAGATTCAAGTTCATCACTTATGCTAAATAAGTCTCTCGGGACAGTCTTCATGACATAATATTTATCTTGATCATATGGATCTTGCACGTAGAAGCATTGGTGTACTTGAGATGCTAGGACAAAAGGCTCGTCCTGATAACATTTCTTGTTGAAGTAGACATAAGTGAGGCCATAAATATCTTCTTCAACCTCATACCAGTCACACTTAAATAAGACAACCTTAAAATGGCCATAATAGTCTAACTCAACTATATCAACTATTCTACCATAATAAGTCAAGTTTGCATCAATCAGATTTTTATCTTTTGAGCTTGCAAAACTTGTAGGTAGGGCGACTAATGTAACACCGCTATTTTGTGTTTTACGCCTTGCATCACGCTGCCTCGTATGGAATCTATATCCATTAATGAGATACCCAGAATATCTTTTAGCAATTGAATTTGGTCCGATGGACAATTGTTTTATAAGATCGGGCACATCCTCTTTCAAAGTACGAGTTTCAAACCATTGAGAGAAGTTTTGAATATGCTTCTTGGCCTTGCTCCATTTAGATCCTCGTCTCTGATTACTAAACTCAACCTCATATTCTCTACACAACAAGTATTTTTATTTGTTAGTACAATGATAAATAAAATAATTTAATAACAATCTACATAAATAAATGCTATAAGTGATTAAATTACCTTAAATATTCTTGAACTTCATCACAATTGTTCAATAAGTATATATGTGCCTGATTTAGTAACCTGTCATTTAAAATAATTGGATCACTCTTTTTCGCTCCTAAAGGACAACCTGTATTAGGGAACAAACTGGAAGCTTGTGCATTAATTGAATCATATTCATCATTATTTCTGGGTCTTCGATTAAATCGAGTCTTTACACCTCCATGTAAGTATCTAGAGCATAAAGTCAAACACTCTTCAACCAAATATGCCTCAGTAATAGATCCTTCTGGATAATTTCTGTTGCGAACATATGATTGTAATGTACACATATATCTTTCAGGCGGATACATCCATCGATTTTGAACTAGACCTCCTACCTTACCTCATTCGCCAAATGAATAGGCAAATGAATCATTATATCAAAAAGAGTTGGAGGAAAACTTCTTTCCAATTGATTCGTTGTTTCTCTAATCTCTACTTCCAAGAAATCTAGCTCTTCCATTGTGATAACTTTTTTACATAAACGGCGAAAGAAAGAACTTAGACGAATCAAAGGGATAGCAACATGATCAGGAAGTATGTTTTTAACTGGTATTGGCAACAAGTAATGTAACATGAAGTGGGCATCATGGGTTTTATAACCAGATAATCTTCTTTCATCTAGCTGCACACACCTAGATATGTTGGAAGCACTACCATCAGGTAGCTTTGCTGTCTTTAAAACACCACAGAAAACTGATTTCTCACCATTGCTCACTAAGAAGCATGCTTTTGCAAACTTTGTTCTCTTGCCATCATTTGTATCCTTTGGTTGAAGGTTCTTCCTAATGCCCATCTCTTTTAGATCATAACGAGCATTTGCATGATCCTTTGTCTTGCCAGGAATGTCGAAAAGAGTTCCAATCATATTATCCACTATATTTTTCTCTATATGCATTACATCAAGGTTATAACGTAACGAGTTGTGCTTCCAATAAGGTAATTCGAAAAAAAATGACCTTTTTTTCCAAGGGACATCATTTGTTCTCTTTCGCTTCTTCCCAAATACATTGTTAAAATTTTGTAAGCTATTAAGCACATCAGTTCCCTTTAACAAAGGCGGAGGAGGCCTAAATTCTGTTTTTCTATTGAAAGACCTTTTATTAGATCTTCACGGATGATCCATAGGAAGAAAAACACGATGATCCATATAACACACTTTTCGACTATGTTTAAGATAACGAGAATTAGTGCCATAATTACAACAAGAGCAAGCCAACTTTCCCTTTGCACTCCAACCGGATAACATAGCATATGCAGGAAAGTCACTGATTGTCCATAAAAAAGTTGCTCGCATTTGAAAGGTTTGATCTCTTGAAGCATCATATGTTTCTACCCCGGACTCCCACAACACATTTAACTCTTCCATTAATGGTTGTAAATAAACGTCAATGTCATTTCCAGGTGATCGTGGCCCAGGTATAAGCAAAGAAAGCATACAGTATTCTGGTTTCATGCACATCCAAGGAGGAAAATTATACACCATTAAAATAACTGGACATGTGCTATGAGATATGCTCATGATCCGAAATGGATTGAACCCATCACTTGCCAAGCCAAGTCTCAAATTGCGAGAATCCCTTGCGAATTCTGAATGCAAGCTATCAAAGTCTTTCCATGCTTGCCCATCAGCAGGATGCCTTAACTTTCCATCTTTAGAACTCCTCGTCATGCCACCTCAATGTATTTGTTGTCTTTGAGCACATAAATAGCCTTTTGAGTCTAGGAATTAATGGGAAGTGTCTCAAAATTTTCGCTGGAACACGATAACCTTTTTTGGAAGCCTAAAACTCTCTATCTACTTCATAGCTATCTACTTCAGGATATTTAACATATCGAGAAGCTCCACATACATGACAATATTCATCATCCTTATGGCCATTCCTAAATAACATGCAATCATTAGGACATGCATCAATTTTTTCATAATCAAGACCGAGATCTTTTACCATAGTTTTGGCTGTATTGTAGGATATAGGAATGTTCAACTCAGGCATCGCCTCTTTTAATAACTCTAAAAGAGAAGTAAAAGCCGCATTGCTCCATCCATGCGGACATTTTAACAAATACAGACAGATTATGAAATATAATCTAGAGAATCCTTTACAACCAGGATATAGTTCTTGGCTTGCCTCATCAACTAAGTTATAGAATTTATTGGCATCTTCATTTGGACCTTCATACACTCCTCCAGCATGTGCACCATCTCTAAATTGATCATTCAACAACCCATCAATATCATCGTACGAGTAAACATTATCATTCATGTCACAATTAACATTCATCGGAATATCCCATTCCACATGATTAATCCATCTAGTATAACCTTGAACAAATCCATAGCATAATAGATGATCATACACTACATTCCTTCGAGTCCATCGGATATTACAACACTTTGTACATGGGCATTGAATTTTTTCGCCTTGAGGATCTCCATAAGAGTAAGTAAAATCTAAGAAAGATTGAACACCATCGACATACTCTTTGTTATACCTTGGTAAATCCATCCATTCATTGGATGGAACATTTTAATTCCTAAAAATTAAATCTATTAGACTTCAAATATATAATCATTTAAGCATTGACTATAAAATAAATCTGAAACGTCAAGAGTGAATTTGCAAACTAATGCATTGTAAACCAATAAGACTTTCTTACCTCGTCATGACACTTATGCTAAGCAAACCCAACTTCAAGTCCACCATAGATCTACCTGAGCGTGACTAATCTTCTTGGAGAAAAGGAGTAACATTAATCGGATCCACAAAACAATGATAACAAGTAATAAAATTATAAACCAAGTATTTCATGAAGGTAATATAATAATTCTACGCACAAAATATTGTCATGAACATATTGGCAAGTATAATGACACCTAAAAGTTGTATTGTACGTATAAAGATTAAATAATTAAAAGAAGTTAAGATATAAATATCTAACTAGCTATTTCTGATTGCATCAACTCTAAAGAAGAAATAATAGAACTAGCCATATTCTGAAATTACTAAAAGAAAACTTTGATATCCAAAAATTTAAAAACATAATTACTCTTCTTTCAGCATAAGAATATGAAATTAGAAAAAAAAAAAAAAGTTAAATACTTGAGTACAAACAAAGACTTTATAAATTTACCTAGAAATTATACAAAAATAAAGATTATTTTTTCAGCCCGATTAATCCGAAACTAGAAAAATTGAAAAATTAAGTATAAAAATAACTAGAAGACAATACAAAGATACCAAAAAATATATGATCAAAATTTTGAAACAATAGGAGTCCAACGGTAAATTAAAGCTTGGCGACAACTACAAGGAAGACTCACAAGCTATAAATATATTAAGTTAGGGTCCTAATGCAAAGGAATATATAGCAAAGTTGGAGTATAAAGTGTTAGATTCCCATAATGGAATTTCAGATTCTTGGCCATAGAAACTAATTTGGAGAACAAAACTCCCACCAAAAGTGATATGTTTCAGCTGGTTAGCACTAACGAATGCTTGTCTAACACATGACAACCTACGTAGGAGAAGCTTCCAGCTTGTTAAACAGATGCAACTGTCACGACTTGAAATTTTTCACCAACGGGACCGTGATGGCGCCTAACATTTCACTTGCTAGGCAAGCCAACGGTAGAGAATCATTAAACCAATTCCTTATTCCCATTCAGTAATTAACAATAATTAACAAAGATGAAATATAATAAGTGCGGAATATCATAAAACTGTATTAGTTACTACCACCCGGATCTGGAGTCACAATTCACGAGCATTCTAGAATTTACTACAAGTAATATTCTGAAAGAAATATAACTGTCTGAATGAAAGAAAACAGTAGGATATAAAAGATAGACGGGGACTTCAAGGTCTGTGAACGCCGACAGATCTACCTTGAGTCTCCGGACATCAGACCAATAGCAAAATCTCGATCAACCTGAGTCGGTATCAAAATCTATATAGAAAGTGCAGAGTGCAATATCAGTACAACCGACCCCATATACTTGTAAGTGTCGAGCCTAACCTCGACGAAGTAGTGACGAGGCTAAGGCAAGGCACCTACAAATCAACCTGTACAATTTAACAGTGTATATACAAATAACAGAAATGAAGAACTAAACAGGAAAGATCGAGAGGAGAACATACTGAGGGGAATACGAGATAAAGAACTACAATAGAATGATCACCGGAGCAGTCAATATATCATGAATCAACATGAATAGTGAATACAGTAAGGAAAAATACACGACATCACCCTTCGTGCTTTTACTCTCAATCTCACTATAAAATTAATAGAAACGGCACGGCATCACCCTTCGTGCATTAACACTCACAATATGGTATGGCATCACCCTTCATGCATTAACACTCACAATATGGCACGGCATCACCCTCCGTACATTAACACTCACAATATGGCACGACATCACCCTTCGTGCATTAACACTCACAATATGGCACGGCATCACTCTTCGTGCATTAACACTCTCCCTTACCATAATAAATAATAACAGGGAGATGAAATAACAAGTACAAACCTTACTTCAACATTTGGTTCCATAATATCAATCTCAACTTTGAAATAAAAACTCAATTATCACCAGAAAATCCGTAAATATGATAAGAATGATAAATTGAACAATACTAGTATAACACGTAACAATTTGGCATAGGAAAAAGACAATATAAGAAAAATAGAGAAACATAGAAAACAAGTAAATTGGCGGCGCATAAGTACTCGTCACCTCACATATATGCCGCTCATATGGATTTCACTTAACAAGTAATCTAAGGTTCCTAATTCCCTCAAGTCAGGATTAGACACAACACTTACCTCATTCTGAAGGCCACTTAATTCGCAATCACAGCTTTTCCTTTGGGATTCACCTCCAAACCACTTGTATCTATTCAAAAATAACTCAATAATATCAAATACTGCTAAAGGAAACAATTATATTGCATAAATTAAATTTCCCAATTTTTTTCCAAAAAGTCGAAAAATCGACCCCGGTCCCGCTTGGTCAAAACCCGAGGTTCAGACCAAAATCCATTAACTCATTCATCCCCGAGCCCGAATATATAATTGGTTTTGAATTCCGACCTCAAATTGAGGTCTAAATCCCCAAATTTTCGAAATTCCTAGTTCTACCCTAACCCCTAATTCTACCATGAAAACTCTAGATTTTAGGTTGAAAATTCAAGAAATGTAATGGGTAATTGAAAGAAAACGGTTTAGAATCACTTACGAACACTTTAGGGAAGAAATGACTCTTGAAAAATCGCCTCACACCGTTTGGTTTTTGAGAAAAATGAATTTTTGACTAAATCCCGTGTTTGGATTCTGTTAAGTGTTGGGCGACAGTGTTCATCGCGCTTGCGAGAGCACTGTCGCGTTCGCTAAGAGTATAGGCTGCCAAGCCTTCGCGAGAGCACTGTCGCGTTTGCGAGACAGTGTCTGCGTTCGCGATAAAGAAAAGGCCGACTCCTCCTCCCCAGTGCCTAACACTACGCGTTCACGATGGGCTTGTCGCGTTCGCGAAGGGTAATGCCCCCATCGCTTCGCGTTCGCAAAGAAAGAAATCACTGCATTCGCATTCGCGAGAGGACCTTCGCGAACGCGAAGAAGGATATGTCAGATACCAGAATCTGCAGAAACCCAGATTTTTCAAAGTCCAAAACATTCAGTGGCCTATTTGAAACTCACCTGAACCCTCGGGACTCCAAATCAAACATGCACACAAGTCTCAAAACATCATACGGACTTGCTCGCGCGATCAAATCGCCAAAATAACACCTAGAACTACGAATTTAGCACCAAATCAATTGAAATTCTCAAGAACGCTTTAAAATTTCTATTTTCTCAACTGGACGTCCGAATCACGTCAAATCAACTTCGTTTCTCACCAAATTTCACAGACAGGTCTTAAATACCATAATGAACATGTACCGAGCTCCGGAACCAAAATACGAACCCGATACTAGCAGTGCCAAATATCAATCAATTCTTAAAAACAAATAATTTCCAAACTTTTAATTTTCATCAAAAATTCATAACTCAAGCTAGGAACCTCCGAATTGGATTCCGGGCATATGCCCAGGTCCCATAATTCGATACGGACCTACCGGGACCGTCAAAGTACGAATCTGGACCCTTTTACCAAAATTATTGACCGAAGTCAACTAAAATCAATTTTTAAGGCAAACATTCTTATTTTCATTAGTTTTTCAACACAAAAGCTTTCCGAAAATCTACCCGGACTGCACACGCAAATCGAGCAGAGTAAAAATGAGATTTTTAAGGCTTAGGAGCGCAGATTCGAGTTCTAAAATATAAGATGACCCATTTTGGGTCATCACAACAACTTAAGCCCATGAAACTTAGAATCAGTTAACCATCTATTATTGTATTGTGTCGTAGCTGTATAAATGTAGCATATGTTTCTAGCTTTATTCAATCTCAAATGGGTGATTCCACAAGATATCAGAGATGTTGTCGAGAGCTGGAGTTTTTGGAGAGTTGATAGAGCTATCAGGGACACTTGGAGCATGCTACCAGCTTGTATTTTTTGGTGCCTATGGACTGAAAGCAACCTTGGATGTTTTCATGGAGTCTCAACTCCAATCCACTTGCTAAAAATCAGATGTTTGCTTAGTCTTTTCTGTTATGCCAAATAGTTTTACGTAAATAATTCTACGGTCTTTTTAGATTTTTTTAGCTCTCTCACTCTAGAGTAGCCTCTTTAAGGTATATTTTTTGATTATTTGCTAGCTCATAGGTCCTATCATAACATCTTCTAATGGGGTTAGCATCTCTATGTTTTGGTTATTGGCCAGCTCCCAAATCCTATAAAAATCATCCATGCTTGATGCTTTCGATGAAACAACTTACTTTATAAGAAAAATACAAGAAAAACTATACAAGCATATCCAATAATTAAATATTATTGAGCGTCTTTAACAATATTCTAACAATTTGCCACCACTACATTTTGGCGAAACAATTTGCAACCATAAATAACTACAAACTATGAACTCTTACACTCAAAAGATAATTATTTTACATGAATATTTTAGCTTATTTGCCCAGAGGGTCAATCACTAAATAAAACCTTCCAAAGAAGTCTCACCACAAAATTAACAAGCAAGCCAGAAAATCACATCAACCATGCTTATTCGGTCAAAGTAACTCTAGATCAGTTTCACAAAATTCTCGCACAATGATTCAAGTAAAACGTAAAACAAACTGGTTGTACAACTGAAATTAAATCAAAATAACCACCTAATTCAAAAGCAATTTCAAAATATTTTGAAATCACAAACTCAAGCAAATAACGCCCTACTTGTGAAACTTTTCGGTATAATTAGATCGAATACAAATATCAGTAAACGTATACATTGCAAAAACCGATTAAAGCTTTGACACCCAAAATCAAACAAAAAGATAACTTATTTTTCAACTCAAGAATATAAAACAGGGATAAAACTAAAAACTTTGATAGCCAAAAATTAAACAAAAAAATTACTTTTTAAGCCCAATAATTTGAAATTGAAAAAAAATAAAAATTTTGAGTACAAAATAAAGCCTATACAAAGATACGTAATATTGCAAAAAAAAAAAAAAAAATCACTTCTATCGGCCCCAAAAAAATTCAATAAGAAGCTAGACAAATTGAAACTTTAAGTATAAGAAGGAACATCAATCAAAGATACCAAAAATCAAATAGAAAAGATTACTACTTTTCAACTCAAGAATCTGAAATTAGTAAAAAAAATTAAAACTTATACCCAGAAATTAAACAAAATAAAATTACTTCTTTTCAGCCCAAGAATCTGAAATTAGAAAAAAGTTAAAAACATTGAGTATAAAATGAAGACTATACCAACATACCCAGGTATATACATAATAGAAGATTATTTTTTCATCAGAAATCGAAAAAAAAAACGAAAAATCTTTGAGTAAAAGAAATACTAACCAATAGAGAAAGGATGGAGATTTGCTTTAGTGAGATTAATCTGGAAGGAGCAGCAATCACAATCCAGCAGCGGCGGAAAAAAAAAGCAACAAAGTTAGGGTAGGAGAAAAGAATGGGAAACGTACTATTCTAGGAGGGGCTTATGATTTAATTTCTTTGCCTTTTGAGTATTGGGTGGGGAGGAAGGAAATATTTTCATTAACTGTATATTTGGGGGGAAATCTTAAGAGAAATTTTTATAACAAATTTTTAGGTTACGCTTATAAAGTGTTACATTTGGTATTAGAATAAACAACTCTACAAAAATATTACATTATAATCAATAAGCGTTGTCAAATAATTTGTAAATTGGTAACAGAAGTGTTGTCTTTATATTATAAGAACACGCTTTTTAAGTGTGGCCTTAAAAAACGTGACCAAAAACTGTAGTCAAAGACCACGCTTTAAAAGCGCATCTTTAGCTACTTTTGGCAACACTTTTTGAGTGTTGTCTATAATTAGTGTGGCTATAGGTCAAAATGTTGTAGTGTATCTTGATTCTTTCGTCATTGTATTTATTGGCGACATTCTAGTGTATTCCTAGAGTCGGGAAGATCATGAATATCACCTGAGGACTGTGCTTCAGACTTTGAGAGAAAAGAAGTTATATGCAAATTTTTCAAAGTGTGAATTCTGGCTTGATTCTGTGGGATTTTTGGGGCATATAGTTTCGTGCGAGGGGATCAAGGTAGATCCAAAGAAGATTGAAGCAATGCAGAGTTGGTACATACCGTCCGCAGTTACGGAAATCCGAAGTTTCCTTGGTTTGGCAAGGTATTATCGCCGATTTGTAAAGGGTTTCTCTTCTATTGCTGCATCTATGACCAAATTGACCCATAAGGGTGCTCCGTTCAGGTGGCCCGAGGAATGTAAGGAGAGCTTCCAAAAGCTCAAGACAACTGGTATTACCTACAGGTTCATGGTCTTATACTGTGTATTGTGACGCGTCGCGTATTGGTCTCGGCGCAGTGTTGGTGTAAGACGGTAGGGTGATTGCCTACGCGTCCAGACAGTTAAAGGTATATGAGAATAATTATCCGGCCCACGACCTTGAATTAGCAGGTATTGTTCATGCCTTGAAGATCTGTCGGCATTACTTATACGGTGTCCATTGTGAGGTCTACACCGATCACTGGAGTCTACAACATCTGTTTAAACAGAAGGATCTTAATTTGCGGCAGCAGAGATGGTTGGAGTTGCTTAAGGATTATGATATCACCATTTTCTATCATCCCGGGAAGGCCAATGTAGTGGCCGCTGTCTTGAGTCGTAAGGCGGAGAGTTTGGGCAGCTTAGCATATTTACCGGTAGCAGAGAGGCCTTTAGCTTTAGATGTTCAGGCCTTGGCCAACCAGTTTGTCAGGTTGGATATTTCCGAGCTGAGCCGAGTTTTGGCTTGTGTGGTTTCTCAGTCTTCTCTTTATGAT